>RJWH01002270.1:0-193897 GCA_004363575.1 Solenodon paradoxus | reverse complement strand
GTCACATATGACTCCCTATCCTGTCACACATGACTCCATATTCCTGACAAATGACTCTATCAACTAACACAGAAGGTTCCTTCTCTTCTAACAGTTAACTTCATTCCTTCTCTCAGATAACTCCATCTCCACTGATGACTCTGCATCTTCTCACAGATGACTGTTCTCTCTCAAAGTGACTCTGTACCTTTTGACAGATGACTCCTCTCAGAGATGACTCCTTTATTCCTCACAGAAGACTCCATCTCCTCTCACAGATGACTTTATGCTTTCTCTGGATATTTCCCCTGGAATAATGTCCTCCTCTATACAGCTGGCCCATATTCTGGCAAAGGAAGACTGGCTACTTGGAGTATCTTATGTGATGTCATACAGAAATTTCTGGTGAAGGATGGCCAGCTGGTCTTGCGGCAGTAATCCTAAATGGATGGTCATGCCTTTGACAGTTCTTTTTTAATTAGGATAAGAAGGAAGGGAGAGGAGGAAGAAGCATTTTTAAAGAAAGTAGTAAAGAAGGGAGAAGAGCATCTTTATCGCTATTTTGTTTTTTTCATTCCAGTCCCAGGTTGCAACCTGGGTCATTGAGCTTTTACATGGTTCTCACACCAGCATCTCAGATGAGGGTGTCACAAGGGTGCACCTGACAGCCTGACCTTGTGTCTAATCATGGCCCTTGTCTTGGTAGCAGATCATGGACCGAGGCACGGAACCCTGGGTGGCTCTGGCTGAGCCTGACCATGGATGTGTAGATGCCTTTTCCTGCTCACCCCTCAAAGCTGATGTCTACAGGGGAGCCCCTTTCTACTAATCTAATTGGAATGGTAACGGATGTAGCCTTCTGCCACGGCTAACAGTGAGATTGGAATTTGAGGAGACGCAGAGACAAATTACCTCTGAATTTTCTTGCAACCATAAAAGCTTTTACTGTATAGTAATTTTCCATTTCTGCTGCAGGCATATTTGCATATGGCTTAACAATTTATCTCCTGTCATTTGTCAGATATTATCCATCTCCTGTTAATAAGTGAAGACAGGTCATATTAAGACTTTGCAGGCCTCCTGCGTGCACCGTTAGCCAGGCTCTCTGCCCACAGGGCTGCTCTCTGGAGGTAGACAAGGCTTGACCCAGCTGCAACCTGCAGACCTGTAACTCTGCTCCTATCCTGGTGTCAGGAGAAGATGGAGCCGTGACATGATGTGTCCCTGTGTAGGCCTTCTGAGGAAGCCTGGGAACCCAACTGTGCCTCTGTGGGAGCCGGGCCCTATGTGCCCATGGAGACAGCCCTGCTGTGTCTTTTGCTCTTGCCTCGGGCTCCCAGCTTCTGGGATTTGGCCTTACTGCTCTCCCTCACTGGAATTCAATTTCCCTACTGATAGAACAATGATTCTTGAAAGAGGTCAATTAACCAATTCCTTTCTTTTTCCCCCTTTAAGCCATAAAGGCAGTAAGTAGCACTCTTTCACACTAAGATTTCCATGGAGCCTCGGTGTAAACTGCAGGCAAGAGGCGAGCTGCACAGGGGAAGTGGAGGATGGGGTCCTTGATGCCTGTGCATGTCTACTGGCTTCCCCCACGCAGGGAGGCCCCCGGAGCTCCTTCTGGCCTCTTGGGGCCCCACAGGACACAGGGGGAAGGGGCCTGGTGGAACATAGAATGCTCTGGTCCAGCCTCCCACCCAGATACTCGGATGCTCATTATTTGGCACTTTTGTTCAGCCCGTGCCGCTGGCCTGGCCCTGGGCTCGGGCCGTGGGGCCATCACATCTTCCAGCTCTCAGAAGGAAGGTGCTAGGACTTTGCTCGCTGTGAGCCCTGAATCGGTAGTAGTAGCTTCTGTTAGTCATCGGTGGACAGATTTTGAGAGGAAAGAAAAATGGTTTGATGCTGAATGTGTGATTAGATTTGCATAATTGAATTGAAATAGAATTAAGGGGTCATATGTTTACACAGTGAGGCTTAAAATCAGATTGCAGTGATGTGTGCTCAGTACTAAAATCAGTTCCTTGGGGACGTGCAGTTGTCTGCTTCCCAGAATCTCTGCAAGAGCTGAGAGCTGTTTCTGGGGTGGGGACCGGGGATGTGCGAAGGATGCCCATCAGGGCAAAGGGATTCTTCTGAGCACTTCCTGGGTGCAGATCTCACATAATATCTGTGATGTTGGGACTGTTAGTTCCCCTCCTAAAGACAAGGAGACCGACGCTTACGGATCAAGGCAGGACTTGAACCCAGGTGGCCGTGCCAGAGAGCCTGAGTTTCTAGCTTTTCTCTGTGGAGTCGAGTGGGGTGAGCGCAGGCATTTTGTGGGGAAACACATACCAATATGTTCTGCTGTGTGTCCTTTGTAATCAACCCAGTGCTTCTGGTGTTTCTAAGTTTGTTCCTTGCTGTTATTTTTATCTGAAATAAAAATGTCAGAATGTGCCAATCAGAGGATATGTGCCCAGGAATGAGTGACCTATGAGGAGGAGCAGCAGGTCACTGCATGCTCCTGAGCTGTGCCGCCAGCCTGGTGGACTGCGCTCGGGGGCAATGCCAGCATGCTTCCGGGCAGTCTGAGGCTGTCCTCTTTAACGGCGTGTGTTTCCCTGACCAGACTCGTCTGGTTTTTGTATTCAGCATAGAATGTCCTCCCTACGGCAGTTAACTGGGCCAAGCCTTGACAGTTGTCAGAATGATGATGGAGACATTGACATTTCTCATTCACACAGACTGTGCCTAAGGATCAATCTGTGTCTGAACTGCTAGAGAGACCCATTCTGCTCCAAGTTTAGGGGCAGCTCTGCCTGCTTGTCATTCTGACATTGTCTATGTCTGGAAGAGAGTCAGGAGCCTGTGGAACATCCAAATGAGGACAGAGAGTGACTTCTTCCTACTCTGCCGCTGGGTCCTTTTAAAGACTCTTTAGGCACCACCTCATTTGATCCTGACGAAGCCCAGCGAGGTAGGTCATGTTGTACCCAGTGTGTGGATGAGAAAACTGAGGCCCTGATGGATGAAGTGGTCTTACGGAGATCACATGGTAATTAAGATAGCTGAGCAGTGAATGTCTGGGCTGCTGGGCTCACCTCTGGGCGGTGCCGCCCAGGAGCTGTGTGATCACAGGAGGCTGGGTGTTGTGTTGGGTCTGATTCCATCTAGAATGCAGTTGTACATCATGTCCTGGGTGTGGGCTGAGTATATGCTTCCTTGCTCACATCAGGAATACTTGCCTTGGTCATTGGCGTGTTAGCAGACAATGTGGCGAAGGCTTTCAGCGTGCTTCTTTGGCTAACCTTTCTGTCGGGTGCTACTTGATCTGTTATTTGAAAAACTTGCAGGGGGAGATGCGGACCCTTCAGTGTGAACCACAGAGCAGAGACCCATGAGCAGATGTAGATCTGATGAGACATCTGGTGCAGCTGAGCCCAGAGTAGCTTCGCCAAATTTTAGCCAAAGCTGCAGCCCTGGAAAAACAAATGTTTATTGTTTAAGACACTGAGATTTGGGGAAGGTGTTAGTTATTCAGTAAAAACTGACCGATACTATGTCCCTAGGCATGCAGTGAACCCTTCAGAACCTTCGACTTCCTCATGACCAGAATGGAAGCGCCAGCGCCAGCACGGGATGAGATAAGCACAACTGCAGGCACACGGTAAGTGACTGGTTTAATTTTGTTGAGTTAGCAGTTTTCCTCAGGGTGGTTTTGTTGCTCATGCTCTTGGAGGCATAGAGGAATTTCTGACTTTGGGCTTCCACAGACCTGGCTGTGGAAGCAGGTGGAATCTGCTGGGCCTCACATTAGCCTAAGGTATGTCATGGAAAGGCTCACAATGAATGCATGTTCATTCCTTCATTGTCCTAAACATCAAACCCTTCCGCTCAGAGAGAAAAGGGCTGGTCAGAGGGCTAAGGTCTCAGATACTGGGTCACAGTAGGTCCCACACGTGAGGACACCACTGGTTGCTTTTCCTTCTGATTGCATTGAGTTTCTGTCCCTGGAAGAGCTGACCTTGTCACTATCATCCTGCCAGGCACCACTTGGAGCTGTAGATGACTGAGTGTCAGGGATGAAGCTCTCTCTGAAGAGAAGGCAGACTCTGTGCCTGAGTGTTGTGTTGTTCTCCTGTGGGGGTGACCCACTAGGTCTCCCCAAAACCCTGCCCGGGTTCCCAGGCCTCATTCCACCTGGTGCTGGTTAGACCCTCCTACTTGGGAAGGAACGCCAGCTGTTGCCATGTGGAGCCAAGGATTCTTGAGGTGCTTTCGGGTCACACCTGGGACCCTCTCTTTTTCATAGAGGAGCCGTCATGTGCCAAGCGCTGTCTCTGCAGGTGTGCCGAGTGGGCTACACACATGTGTGTGTTAGTGACCCACTCCTTCCCAGGCACTGCCGTGATTACTGTCTTCATAAGAGTAAGTGGAGGCCGAGAGGTAGAGTTCAAGGTCACCCACTGGCAAGTGGCAGATCCAGGATCTGGGCCCTCTGTTCTCATGCTTGTTCTTGGTTGGCACAGTGACTGTCCCAGTGTCTGCGACTGTCCCTCTTTCTTCCCGTGGAATATGCCAGATGAGTTTCTGCCCTTTAGTATTGATGGTCTTGAGCTGTCTCTGGAACTTTCCAGCTTCCGGAGCAGGGCCATGCTCATTATCCTGGGGGTTCTTTCGTCTGTTGCGCGTATGCATACCTGCACGTCAGTGGGGTGAGTTATAAGTGTGGGTACAGGTTGTTTCCTCTCTTTGGCTTTGTGCTGACCTTCTGGGGTCAGAGACTGCTCCCCCATTGGGTTTTTCCATGCACGTAGTGGGTGCCTCACAAATCCATAGAAGAGGCTATACTGAGACCAAAGAAGGCTTGGAGATGGGCCCTCAATGACTGTCCTTTTATGAAAATGGTTCTTTCCCTGTGACGGGGTGGAGGCTGGGAGGGCGTGATGAGGTGAGAGTTCTCCAGGGAAGGAACCACGGAGGCTTGTCCTGGCACCTTGGTGACTTGGCAAGGCCGTGCTGCTGGGTGGTCTCCCAGCACGGTTGGGAAGGTGGTGCCCTTTCCTGGAGCAGGGACAACCCACCTACACATTCCCCGGCGACTGAGGGTCAGGCAGCGCATGCCACAGAGACTCACTGTCATGCCAGAGGGACCCACTTCAGTTTGAGTTTATAAATTGAGCCTCTTGAAAGGAAAGTGGTTCTGACCAGTGGGACATCTGCCTTCTCTCCTCGTTAGCTGTTGCCTGGATTTTCTTGGGAAGTTCACACAAGTCAGGGAGGAAGGTGAGGCCGTATTTTCCACTGCTTTGGAAACATAGGGGGGCCGCATGTGTTTCCTGAGGGACAGCTGTCAACACAGGCTGGGGCAGGGGTGAGGTCCTGCCGATACCTCTCTTGAGCCGCCCAGGTGGCTGGTGGAGAGGCTGCCCTGGGAGCGGGCACTGAGTTGAGCTGGCATCTGTGTGGTGTCACCTGAGCTGGCATCTGTGTGGTGTCACCTGAGCTGACCTTGGCTCCAGCTCCCTGAGGCCTTGCTCATGGCAGTGGGTGGGAAGAGCAGGGCTCTTGGGTGGTGGCTCCCTGCATGTGGTCCCCCAGTAATTCAGGCTCAGTACCAAGAGGAGCGCTTTGCTGCTTCGGTAATGCCTGTGCTATGCGTGGGGAAGGACAAAGAGGAAAACCACACAAAAGACATGCCCGCAGTTGCCATGGCAGTTTCTAAGCACCCCTCATTGCCCCCAACTAATCCCTCTAATTGCCCTGCTCTGGGCGTGCTGCAGCTGAAAGGGCCACGCTGCCTGGTCCCTGGATTCCACACAGGGTGCTGGCACGCTTCTCTCCAGGGCACCCTCTGTGGCGACACTGGGGTTCAGTTGTTTGCAGGGGCCCCAGGCCTTGGCTCAGAAAGGGCTGCCTTTCAATCTGCAGCATGTGCACACACACACACACACGCACACGCACACACACACACACACACACACACACACACTCATAGTCCCGCTCACACCGGATGCAGAGACTGAGGGAACATGTCTGTGTGCAGAGGGCCTGCCCAGCTGGGGTTTTGTCTTCCCTGCCCGGTGTTTCTTCCCTAATTGGAACCATATGAGGAATCTGTCTATCTGTCCATCTGTTCTCCTGTTGTGTGGATGGTAATTCACTCAGCAGATACTCTAGAGGGCTGGGAGGGTGTGACACGGAAATGGTCAGGATGGAGTTTTTGACAGAGGACGGACAAGGGGAATGAAAGGAGGTGGTCCACGTGCTTAAAGATGAGATTATGGACTTAGGGGCCCAGAGGAGGGAGGTCAGGGCTTCTAAAACACTTTAGAGGAGCTAAGGTGGGCATCAGATTTCTAGGAGACGGGACAGCACAGGGAGAGGCCAGTGGGTAGAGCAGTCCTCCAGGACACCAGCACGATTTAAGGTGAAGCAGAGAGCCTGGCATCCATCCCCTTCTGAGGCCCTGGACCATCAGGACAGCTGAAGACCAGAGACCCCTCCCCACCCCCAAACTGGAGCAAAGACTGGGAAGAAGGGGGGCATGTAGACTCCAGAGGCTCTGGAGGCCAGCAGACTTGAGTATGAGCTCCCCAGATACCAGTTGTGTGACCAAGGGCTCACCCCACACTTCTCCAAGCCCCTGCACCCTCATAGTGAAGGTGATAGGAACAACCTCACAGGGCTGCGTACTCGAAGATAAATTAGGGAATATATGTGGAGCTCAGGGCACCAGCTCTGTCACAGTGTTTTCCCGGGGAGGGAACTTCGGGACAGGTGAGCCGGGCATGCCGTTGAATTGAGCTGGCTGAATGTTAGAATCTGGCCTGTTTTTTCTAGGAAGGAAAGCCCTTCCCAGCTGACCTCTCTGAGGCCTCTCACAACCTCGACTTCCATAGTGTCCTTCCTCCCCTCCACATACTGTTTGCTCGCTCTGGTTCGCAGGGAGGGGACATCTTTCATCTTTGTCCTGCTTCTGTCCAGGGCCTCTGAGGACAAAACTGATGCCTGGGGCTCTGAGTTTCTGCTGATGACAGGTGTCCCGGGTGTGACTGAGTCAGGTGTTGGACTTGAGTGATGGATTTGGTGGCGCCCAACTCCTTCCCCTCTGTGACCACTGTTCTGTAAATCCTGGGTCAGTGGCCTAGGGTCTTGAGTGTCTGGTCTCCTGGCACTTAGAGGAGGGATCTTGGGCAGGAGCTATGTTTGTGTACAAATCCCTGGAAGAAAATGATAAAATCAATGTCCTGCTTACATGACATTTGGAAAGCCCACCTGTCTCTTCTGCCGTGTGACCGTAGGGGCTGTGCCTCCCCATCCTTTAAGGGTGCGGGTTTTTGTGCTGGGCACCGGGCCTCACAGCAGGGGTGCCGGAATCTGACAGATGCCATGATGGGATTGCTTGGACGCCAGGGGGAAAGATGAGAATGTGTGAGCAAAGCCACCTTGCTGGTGGTGCTCAGCGCAGGTAGGTACGAGACATTCATGGTGATTCTCCCGAGGAAAAAGAGGCTGAACAAAGAGCAGGAGGGTGGCAGCCAATTGTAGCATCTCAGCTGGTCTGCGCGCACTCCCTGCAGCTGCTGGGAAGGCCATGCCTCAGGCTGGACGGACCTGGGTTTCCGCACCATCATCCGGGGCCTCCACAGAGATGGTTCAAAACAGGTCAGGTGATAACAAGTGCTGGAAGAGAGCGGAGGAGTAAGGCGCCCCAAAGGGTCCGTGTGCCGCCTTTAGAGAGCCCCCGGTTGCCTCCATCCTGTCCTGTGTGTATGGAGATGTGCGATCAGGCCAGTCGCCCCGCCAGACCGCAAGTCCCCAGACAGCAGGACCCAGCTTCAGTTTCACTCCGCCTTGTGTCCCAGCACTAGCAAAGTGCACGCACACGCAGTGCACTTGAGGAAAGTCCCGTGAGCAGATGCGGCTGGGTGAGCGCAGGAGCCCAGGGACTGTCTGTGGAGCGGGGCTGGGGTGCAGGGAAAGGTGTGGCTCATTGAGGCAGAGGCAGCTCTAGGCTCGAAAAGGTGTCTGGGTCTTTGTAGCACTCAGATGAGGTCCACCTGGCCCAGGGGGACGGTGTGATGCAGGTGACACCCTTTGGCATGCAGGTCCTCTGCCTCCTCTCTCATGCGCCACCACCTGGGCACGCTTTGCGGCAGTTGATGGTCTTCTTGCCTTTGCAGGAGATCTGAGGGAGCTCAGGCCTGAGGTTTGGCGTCTCTGGGTATCCACACAGGTCTCTGAGAGGCTCCTGTGTAGGAAAGACTTATGCATAGCAAGAGGACAGTCAGAGCCTCCGGGAGGACAGAGCTGGTGTAACCCGCCTGTGCATCCCTCAGCTCAGTCTGGGGGCCAAGTCAACCCCTCAGCTCACCCTCTGAATGTCTCGTCAGAATCCCCTCTATCCTGGGGTGAACACAGATGCCGTTTCCCTCAGGAGATGTGAGGGCGTTGGCATTTGGGAGGCTGCAACAAATTTTTTCATAATTGTATAATTTGTATGTAATTCCTTTTAATAAAGTATAATGATTATATTCTGTTCTCCTAAAAGGCCCCCTAATCTTCTAATTATGAAAGGATGTTTTCTGGGCTCCAGAGTGGTCCATTTAATTTTTTTATTTAAATATTTCTGTGAGAGTCATTGTTGAGTTTGGATTCTGCTAGTCAGCCTCTTGCAGCAGGAAAAGCCAAGATAAGAGCCCTGTCCCGCCCCTGGGTCCATCTCCGAGGAGGGTGGAGAAGAGCAAGGCGACTTCCTCACAAGTGTAAACCTTTGCATATCTGCTGGAAATGGTTACCTTGAGATACAATATTCCACATTTACCCAGCAGACATGTCCCTGAGCACCTACTAGGTGTCAGGTGCTGATGTAGACATCGGCTCCCTTGTAAGGGTAAAAGAAACCTGAATCTAACAGTCACACTGCAGAACATGACACTGCAGCTGTGACGTGAGCTGTGAGTGTGAGGTGCCCTGGCAGCAAAGGCAGGGGACAGTGGGAGGGCAGAGGGCCGGCTCTTGTTGGACAGGCCCAGGCCGCCTCCATCTCTGCTGCAGCCTGCCCGGATTGGGCAATAACTTTCATAGCCAGAGTGCCCTCCTCGTAGGACAAATCTGATTGCGTCACACCCCTGCAGCCTCTTCAGTGGCTTCCCAGCACCAAAGGATGAAATCCACGTTCAGGCCCTGCCAACCTTGAGTGTCAAGTCTCAAGGCCTTCCTCTGGGTCTGGTGGACGTGCTGGCTCTCGCTCTGTCTGCGTCTGCACATACCGCTGCTCTCCCAGGAACGCTGACCCCAACCTGATTGCCAACTGAAAAGTTACCTTTTCAGGGAATCCTGGGAGGCCTGTAGCCCTTTCCAGCCCCTGGTCTAGTTCCCTTGCATTAGCTCTAGATGTGCATTTAAGACTGCTTTTCCCCTTTCTGGAAATTCCATGAGAACAAGCATACTTGTGTCTTATTCACAGTATAATGTGTCTTGTGTGTGGACACAGCCTGGCACACAGGAGTTGCTCAGTAAATGAGACAGTGAGTGGTGAAGGCACCGCTCGGGGTGTCTGTGTCCTGTCACCTCCCACTCACTGGGGTGACCACCCTAGCCCTTTATCCCCTCACAGGCCATTGCTTCCTGTTGGCGTCCACTGTGGGACATCTGTTGTGTGCTGTTTCTCTGCCCCTGTGTGAGTCGGTCTGGGGACAGATGGCCCTCCTTCAGCTCCTGGCTTTGTGGGGTCAGCCATGCAGGGATGGATATGAGCAGGTTTCCTGGGAGACTTGGCCCTACACGGGGAGTTTAATGATGTCTAAGCCTCAAATCCTTTGTGGGTCATAGGGGAGGAATTCAGAAGTAAGTAGGGAAATGAGGTGAAGGGTCCATTTCCCTAGAGTCTCAGCTCCAGGCCTCTTTGACTCAGACATGAGACAGAGCCACCTGGGTGATCGCAGCCGACTGACGGGGGACGAGGCCAGCTGGGCGGGCCATCCATCTGGCGGGAGTCTGGCCTGAGTGCTGCCAGCAGTGCAGACCCTGGGGAGAAGACATTAGAGACACATTGTTTCTGGAGGCTGCAAGGAATAGATGGTTGGCAATTATGTATTTCTGATCCATTAAAGGATGCTTTGGCATCGGAAATACCGATTAGAGATGAAATTGTAATATAATCAAATTGCATTTTTATGGCAAGTACTATATTTTTCTCTAAATAAAATTCAGTAACAAAATTTTATTTGCTTTTCCCCAAAAAATGCCTTTCCAAATTGATTTTTCAGAGAAATTGTGAAAACCAATGTGGTTAAGGGGAAGAAAGGTCTAAATCGGAGGTCTCCAATCCGAAACACGGCAGGGTTGTGATGGGTGAGCTCAGGCTACCTCAGACACAGAGCACCTCTGGTTCCCGGAGCACCCAGCTCATTAGCTCATCTTTCACGGGAGATGGCATCCATCCTGAGGTGCCCCTGCCAGGAAGGAAGGAACGTGACAGCAAAGGATGACTTGTTCTCTCTGAGTCATTCCATGGTAATGGAGCGGCAGGCAGGTGTTCAGAGAAAGTTATTAGAAGAAGCAGCTACGAGGTTTAGAGTTTGGGAATATGCTGGAGATGAGGATGTGCAAATTACCATCTTTGTGGGTTAAGATTTGTAAACATGATTTTAAGCTGTCCGTGCAGAGCTCCCAAACGGTCAAAAATGGAGTCCATTCCACTGGTGTTTTCCTGCGTGTTTGTATTAGAGAACATCTTGGATCATTGTTGGAATTTTTCATCTTCCAGATGCTTGGTATTCCCTCCATGGGGCCAGCTGTATGCACACAGGCAGGAATTGAAAATGATGTATTCTTTCTGTAATAACTATAATCCACTACCAGGTTTTCAATAACTGTAATCAACCATCAGGTATTTATTGATCTCTCATGCCTGGCATATGCAAGGCTCAAGAGACATATGTCATGATTTTTCACTTAGGAAAGCACCTTGTTTGAGAGAGAAAATCAGTAAGCATGGCATACTTTGCCCTTGGTTCTGTCTTTCATCCTAACCATGAAGTCCTTCTTGGAGAGAAGATAGGCACAGGGAAGGATAATAGGTTGAGCAGCCAGGAAGGCTTCCTGGAAGAGGCACACTAGATCCATATCTGACTTGATGAATGGAGTTTTAAAGCAATGAATGGGAGGAGGGATAGTGTTATGTTAGGAAAACCAGGTGGGTGTGTTCACAGTATGGCTTAGTAGGAAGGGGAGTTTGAATGGGGGAGTTAGAGCATCGACACCACCTGATGGTGGCTGTGGGTTGAATTTTGGGGAACTAGGAATGGTAGACCTGACTCTGCAGGGTGGGGGCTAAGTGGACAGGAATCTGAACCCTTAAAGGAAGGCATTTTCCCATTCTTTAGCGGACTGTGGTTCCTGACAGGTGGCTCAGAGTATGCAGGGGCAGGGGTGTTAACCATCCATATGCCCAGCACAGCACTCTCTGTAGATGGAATAAATAATGGCTCTCACACATGTACCCACAACTGTACCTGAATACATGGAGGCTGGCGTGGAAAGAATACAAGTTGACTAGAAAGGGTCACTGAATTTGAAGTAGCTGTTTGGCACTATAGTTTTTCTCGAGCACTGTTTTCCAAATATATATGCAAGGACTTGAGTTTAGGAGTCTGTTTTCTGTCAGGAGGAGGAGGCCGGGCAAGGAGGTATCTGGATGAGGGAGGCTGGTAAGCTTCAGTGGGATCAGGGCCCGTTTTTCTGGGGCTGAGTCAGGGGCAGACTGGGGAGGTGGGAGAGGGGACAGTGGCTGGCCAAGTGGACCCTGAGTATGTGAAGGAGATGTGAGGGCCTAAAAGCGGGTAACTGTGGAAAACCTCAGGTCATAAGGGAGGACCGACGGCAAGGGTGTGGGAGACATGCTTTTCTCAGGAACCAACAAGGACTCAGTACCTTTTTTCTTCCTGAGTGGCACCCACTTCCAGGTGACAGTCCTCTTACCCTGAGTGGGTTACTGCTGCCACACCAGGAGCCAAAGGACCAAACTGTGTGCAGGGCCTACTGAGGTTTGTCTTCAGGTTGTGACATGTGACTCCTCACAGACCTCTGCAGAATGGTGTGGTGTGGGACCCCAGCTAAGGGCCTCAGAGGGCCCATCGGGGCCAAACTCCGCATCCAGGGAATTCAGCCACCATGCTGGTTTCCACTCTGCTGACCCTCAGAGCTGTGGACCCTGTCACGTTTTCCATCAAAGTCACAATTGAATTTGGGAAAACGTGAGTCCCAAGTCAGATGACTTTATGCCCCTGGAAGGTGAAACCCACTGCCTGGTTTTCCCACGAGCTCTGGCCACTGATTCCTGGTTCTGTCCCAGAATGTCTGGGGGTGAGAAAAGAGGAGAAGAGGGACTGTGTGGAGGTTAAGTCATGAAGCATTATCAAGTCAGTGACAAACCAAAGAAGTCTCTTTTTTTGGTCATAGAGAGCCAGTTGTCCCCAACATGCATTCTCCTATTCTCTAGAAGCATCCACTGAATGCTGGGCTCCTGGTTCCCCTCCCAGCACTCCTGCCAGCATCTCACAAGTGCTAGGAGTCCCTGGAGGTGAGCCTGACGATGTGACTTCCACTATATGTTCTTAAAATGAGTGCCTTCTATTCCCCCCTTCCCATTTTGTCTGGGAAGTAGATAATAATGGTTTGGGGAGAGCCACCTGGGACCCCAAGGAGGAGGCAGCTCCCTGGGGAGGGGCAGAGCAATTATATAAACGGAGTTTGAGTCTCTGACTGTGACACCAGTGATGCCCAAATTGCTGTGCAGGAGACAACTAGAGGTCCCCTTTAGTGAAGGACTGCTGTGCGGAGGTCTCTTTTTACCGCAGCAACACCTATACCCTCATTTATAGTTCTTGCATTTGAATCTTGAATGTGTGCAGTTAGAGAATAAGGAAGGTCTATTAACAAATCACTTGAAGGTGTTGGTGACTGAAAATGTTGGGCTTAGTCATCTTAGGGGTGCTGATCTATGAGCAGGAGGAAGGGCAGTTTTCTAGAGACATGCCAGTTTGCCACGAGTTTCAGACACTCATGGTCCTAGGAAGACGCCCGTGTAGGTTTTCTGGTCCCTTTCCTCCTGTCTGTCTCACCATCTGGTGACCCCATGTTCAACCTCCCCTGGCTGAGGAGTTCATCGTCTTTTGCTGAATTGGAATGTAAACTCCAAGAGGGTGGGCCTTTATGTCCCCTGCTTATTCTCACACTACCGGGTGACTTCTAGATGACAGTTGCTCAGCAGATACTGGCAGAATCAGTAGATACAGCTCAAGCCTGGGTCCTAGCTCTTGGGCTCATTGCTCCTTCCCCCCGTCTAGTCTACACGATCATTTCCCCCAAGCCCATCCCTGACCTCTGCCAGCTTTCACTCCTGGTCGACTGCATGGAAAAGGCGACATTTCCTGAGTTAGAACACACAGGGTCCCACACACTCAGTACATGTTACAGCTTGTTGCTCCGGCCATGGGCCCGTCCCTGCTCCGCTGCCTGAGTGGGTTTCACCGCCTCTGCTAGCAATGCCATTGCTACCTCCTTCGCTTGTGCACGTTTCTGCCAACACTTAGGCCTTGCTGGCCACCTGCCACTCCCAGTGTCGGGCAGAGCTGGCTCTTCTTCCTTTGCTGTCCTCATAGCACAAAGATACTTCCATCGCAGCCTTTCCTGTCCTTGGGGTTACTTCCCTGGGGTTGGTCATGTGTCTTCATGGCTGCCTGAGGGCAGCGCCGAGGTTGCTTCCCCTTAATCCTGACCCTCCTGCTCATAGATCATAGCCTTCAGTAGGAGTAACAAGTGAGTCAAGTGGCCTGGCTTTATCCTGGCCTCATAACCGTGAAGAAGTCATTTCCTTATCATTCCAGCCTCCATCCCTTTGTCTGTGAAATGGGATCATAATAGTCCTTCTGTCCAACTCCTCTGGCCTTTGTAAATATGAAGGAGCATGTGTGGATAAATGTCGTCTCCTGCGTGTATGGATGTATATGTCAGTTCTCGTGCTGTGTTGCTGGGATGGCTTCTGAGTCACATCTCAGAAATACAATCAATGTGGACACTGAACCAACTGAAACTGGCCAGAGGGTGGGTCTCATTTATTTGTGGAAACACATAAAATGTGCCAGATGCTAGTTAAACTTTTGATGACATTATTTCTCTTAATTCTATCTGTGGTAGGTACTTCTCTCACCCCCATCTTACAGGTGGGGGAACTGAGGACAGGTGGAACACACTGCAGCACCAGTGAGTGAGGGAACTGAGGTCTGAACCCAGGCCATCCTGCTCGGCAGGCCCACTGTTAACCTTGTCATAGACTGTCTCCCCAAGGCCAGCGAGGGCCAGAAGGCTGGTCGCTTTCTCATGACAAATGCGTGCTCAGACTGTGTTTCTGTTTGGCATTAGAGGAGAAAGCAGACCCTTGAAACCAAGTCACGGGTGCTGTCTGCGGGGGCTCCTGGCAGACGCAGTGCTCAGCGATTCCACACTAATAAATGCAGACCTCTTCATCAGGTGACCTGACAACTGCGCTATTTGCCAGGGAAATTATGCACCTCTAGAAGCGATTGTGGGGAGAATACAAAAAAATAAATGAGTCGGGAGTATGTCAGAGCTGATAAGCCTCGGGGGCATGGCTGGAACACAGTGAGGACTGGTTTTTAAAAACAGTTGCTGGCAGAGTGATTGGATGGGTTTCCTGTGCATCTATCACCTGGGAATTGCGGGCGGCCTGCCTCTTGCTGACACTGGCAGTGAGCCCACATCCTCTGGCTCATACCTGGCTGGTTCCAGACTTCCATGACATACAGGGCTTGGATGACCCCATGGAAGTGTCTGTGGGTGAAAGAAGGGGGCAAAGGCAGCTTCATCCTGGGTAGGGCTTGCCAAGGCACCAGAAACTAGCCTCAGGATTCTGTCTTTACCATGTAGTAGCGGCAAAGAGGAGGAGCAGTCCCTTCCATCAGCACAGCGTTTCACGCACATATTTTATCTGTCTCTTTCTGCCCCTCCCCCCATGTAAAAAATTTCTTGGTATGGACACTAGGTCCCTGCCATTGAACAAAGTCTCATTCTCTGGACCCTTTTAGCTTCTTCTCCACTCAGCCAACCAAGGCCCTTGCCCCACGTAGGCTGCCATGTTTCTTGAGAGGTGCCACAGATTTTGAATTGAATGCAGATAGAGTAGAGTGTATCATCTCAAAAGCAGATTTCTAGCATAAGACCGTCTGGAAGACTGGACAGCCCCATCGCAGGACAGTTGCCGAACCCTCAGGGACATCTTCCTGATGCCAGAGGAATGGTCACCCTTGTCTTTTGAAAATTAGAACCGTGTGTTTCTGTTGCCACTGATTGGCTAACCCCACTGGGGCTGGACAGGTCCTGATGCTTGGTCAAGAGTTCAGTGCTGCCCACTAACTACTTATTAGAGGAAAATTTATGGGCTCTTTGGAATAAGTCCTTGGGGTGTAGACTAAAGCAACGTGGCTGCCATTTAAATCTTGTCACAAATATATCTCAATCCCTGGAGCTTCTCTTTGGGAAGAAGCAGGATGCCTCATAAAACAATGAATAATAATTTGGGGATGTTCATTATTTACAGACGCCCCAGGTCATCCATAAATTTTGCAGCCCTCAATTATGCTTGATTTTTTCCTTCCACGGAATCTTTCTCCAGATTCCTATCGCCAGGGTTGAAATCCATGCAAATGGCTAATTGTACCACGAGGTCTGTGCCCATATCTTGAAATGCTTCGAGTCCCTTGGTTAAATGCTTATGTTCTATAAACTCTATGTCTCAGTGATGAGTCCCTGGATACTCGGAGGCAGAAAGACCAGGCAGGAGGCTTACAGAGACAGTGTGTGTCTTCCTCTGCCCAACTGCAGAAAAGGCCTGGCTGGGTACTTGGGGGAGAGAATTGTGAAGGCCACGTTACAGCAGTGGTGGGGAGGAGGGGAGGACAGTGCCAGCCATTGACTCTGCTGGAGATGCAACAAGTGAGGAAGGGAGGTGGGATTGAGTCACCTTCTGAGGGGAGGCAGCCCAGAAGTGGAGTAGGGGTGCACGCCCTGACTGACCACACATGCTCTCTGCTCTGCATCCGCCTCAGGATGACCCCGGAGGGTGCATGGGGAGGATGGGACGAGGTGGGGTGTAGGGCAGCAGCTGGTCAACCAAGGTAAGCAGCCCCCTACTGCCTTTTGCTTACCCATCACTTTCACACTCACGCCTGGCATGTAACTGAAAACAAGACCTTTCCCTAACGCGGCGTTTAATGGTCCCTTTAATGCCTGAGCTACAGCATCGCTTCTCTCTCGCCTGTTCCCTGTCAGCCATGGGGCATTAAACCGGTGATAAAAATGCCTTTTTGGTATGGTCCACAAATTCACCAAGAGGCGCCTGGTAGCAGTATAGCCATCCAGCATGAAATCAAGAGGCAATCACTGCGGATGAGGCAAGATGAGCTCCGCGCAGCAGCAATTAGTGGAGCCACATCCTGGGTCCTGTCCTTCACCGTCTCCTTGTGCCCACACCCACTGGCTGACCCAGCGCGGAAGGTGCCCCCCCACCCCAAACGCCCACAGCCACAGTCCAGTGCTGAGGGGCCGCGGAAGAGGCTTCATCACGTCTTCAGTCCAACGGAACACAGGATTCCTGACCCGGCTGGCCCCTGGGAGCCAACGTCCTTGGTTCTGTTTTGAATCCAGAAAGTATGAAACACACACACACACAAAAAAAGAAATAGAAAGAAATGCCCACTTATGAATATGCATTAGTGTGATGTGTTTGGAGCTGGGAGCAGGAGCCATTTATTTTAAGCAAATCGGATCTTAATACATGTCCTGCAAACGTGCTGACGTCTCCATCACGCAGACTCGCTGCGTGTTTGATTTATACGGTGTGGCTGTGAGGTTTTTTCCCAATTAAAAACGAACCGAGAAAAATCATTAATTTAACTACTGTATATTAAATTTGCATTAAAATATCCGTTTGTCTATATTTATATGTGAGTTATCGAAAATGTGAGCTCATGAATCCTAATTTTTAAGATCACATGCCAAATATTGAAGATAAATTTTATTTATTTCTGCAATTAATTCTATGAGAACAAATAGCTCTAATTTAGGAGATGACAGCTGTAACTGTCCACTGGTGCCCTCCCTGCATAACAAACACAGTATTCATCTTTTCTCATTAGGGTTTTCTGTCCCTGGTCACAGGCTCTGCAAACCTGGGTTATCTTTCTGTACCTTGGCGTCCAGCCACCCTCAGCAGACACGCCTAGAAAATGCTTGGGGAAATATGGGCCATGTCAAATCTCTTTTCTCTGCTGCTCTGTGATGTGCAAAGGCTCTCACCATATCCCGGAGGCCAAGCAAACATGTCTTCAAAGGCTGTCTTGACATTAACCCCTTGGGTGGGAGAGTTGGTGGCTTCAACATCAATACATGAATCGTCAGGGAAGAAGCTGATTTTCCATCAGGCACCGGGACTGCTGGTTAAATATGGGATTTTGCCTTCCCCTCTCTTTCTGTGCAGGGGGTCATGCTCCGCACCCTGCTTTCCTGGGCAGGGCCAGGTGTGTTGAGTGTTGCCCGCTGCAGGGCAGTCAGAGCCTGTCACGTCCTCCTGCAACCCAGAGCTCCTGCCACAGGGCTGTGGTGACAAACAGCATCTCCAGTTAGGTGGTTCTCCAAAGGTCAGCTCCCAGGGTAGTCCTACTTGTCACCTCTGCTGGGGTCCAGGAATGGCTCGCAGCAGTCTCTCCTCTGCAAGAAGGACCCAAGGCTGGGTCTGAAATGTGGGGTCCTTTGGAGACCAGACTCACCCTGCTGGGGGTCATGGGTCATTAGTGAAACATGCTGTTTTAACACAGGAGTTTCCAGCACTAGAATTTTCTCTGACTTTGCTCCTCTTCCAGGGAGGCCCCCCGATTTCTCCTTCTGATTAGCAGCATTTCTCAAACCACATTTTGTAATAAAACAGCCCTAAGAACATGCAAGTTAAGTACATCACATTATCAATGACAATTGTCATGTCAAGGGTTTTATTTTCTTTTTCTCTCAGCAACAAGATGATCAGGCAATCTCCCCTTTGATTTTCAGAGTGGATCACTCTTCCACTTGGCTTTGGAATATATTCAATTACTAAGAATGGGGCATTCCCAGCAGTCAAGGGCTCTGTCACCCAGTCCTGCTGGCTCCAGATGCGATTCAGGGCTGTTAGAGCCAGGAAAGGCTGGGACAGTCAGCTTATATGTTTCTGAGGTTGGAGGACACATTTCTGTGTGGGGAACATGTTTGGCCTGAGCCTCACATGAGACACCACTTTAGGACAGCAGCCTGCACACCGTTTGAGGACATGTCCATGTGCCTTGTTCACCTGTGGCCATGGCTGCCCCTGCCTCATACTCACGTCCAGACCTCAGTGGAGAGACACAGTGTCCAAGGGGGAAGGACTCTGGCTCTCCAGTCCACAGATGCCGGTTTAGTTCCGACTCTGCCATGACCAGCTGCATCAAGTCATTCTCTCACTCCGTTTCAGTTCAGGGGTGAGGAGTATTTCCGCTGTAAGGCTTGCAGGAGGCCCTGCGTGTAAACTTATGAGCACAGGACCTGGAATCCTGTACATGCTTGCAATTGATAGCTATTGTGATGTCAGTGTTTATCCTGAAGAAATCAGATTACCACATGGACTTTGTGTCCAGTCCTCCTTGGGAGCCAAAACACAGACAGGGTACCTCTAAGGAGGGCACCTTTGTTTTGGGGCTGATAGCAGTTTTCATTTATGGATGTTAGAGTTCACAGGTCATCAGGAGTTGTTTCTTGCTCCCAGTGAAATTCTGATTGAGAAGAGATCAGAGGGTACATTCAGTAAGCCTCTAAGAACTGGGGTGTGTGTGTTATGGGAACCTGGACAGGAAGTGCCTCTTTTTGTGGAGAGGAGTCCAGAGAAGTCTGCCTGGAGTAGGTGGCACGAGCAGGGCTGGAAGGAGGAGGTCCATCTCCTGGGGAGGATCCTGTGTTTGGAGATGCACTCACATTCCCGCTCTGCCCTGCCCCACCAAACTTAAACTTGATTTTCGCCTCTGGTGGAACTCCTTAATTCACAAGTGTGCCTTTTCTTTATCTACATACTGTATGTGTATGTGTGTCTGTGTATGTGTGTACGTGTATGTGTGCGCAAAGACTTTTGAAATGATGAGACATATGAGTTACGGATTCAAAATAAAACACCCATCTACATCCAGCTCATCTTCCCATGCAGACTTTTCTGAGTTCTAGCTGAGCTTGATCTCTTACCACATGTGTGCCTGACCGTGGTCACCGTGGGATAGTGGCTTGGGAGATTAGAGGCAGGAAATGAGGAGGAGGGAGAGGGAGGCAGTGTGACAGGGATGAGATGTGAGGCTGCCGCCATTGTCCAGGGAAATGGGGGCTGGGATCTGGGCGGGCCTGGGGTTGGAGAAGGTCAGTGAGGCTCAGGGGCAGGGAGGGCTGCATGCAGTGCCCTGCAGAGAGGACTGGACTTCTCATCACACCTGAGCACTCACCTGCTCAGCACACAAGGCCGACTTGTCGTTCCGGGGGCATCTCAGAGAGTTTACTTCCATGAGGGGAGGGCCATGTGAGGCCTGAGATTAACCCAGCCACTTTCTGGCTCTCTGTGCCTGTGTCCAGGAGGGGCCTCTCAGTGGCCCCAAGTGATAGGTCCGTCTTCCCAGGGTTGTTAGGTTTGGGTACTCAGCTTGCTGCGGAGCATCCCAAGAGCAGCATGCTGTCCTCAGCTGCTCACGAGAGCACGATTCCTATTGTGCAAGAGAGGAGCCAAGGTGGCCGGCCTGTGGCTGCTGTCCTTAGAAAGGGCCGCTTGCTAAGTGCACTTGGCTGGCATCTGGGAACTCGACTGGACAGTGGTCCCTAATGTGATCCGAAACTTTCCCTGAATGATGAGGTGGCTCACTCAGTTGAGACTGCAGCATGGTTTCTGTTGGACCTGCTTTCCTCCTGCGAGTCTGGGGTTTTCTGCTCGGTGTCTGTGTGACCAGTCCCAGACCAAAACCTCAATCTTAGTGAAGGTCCCTGAGCAGAAGAACTGCACAGGCGTTGCTGCATGCTGGGAAAAGCTTGAGCTCTCTGTGACCTCTCACAGGTGAGAGGGAAGGAGCATGAGGTCCAAGCAGGACTCAGGCATGCAGACAGATGGTGCCAGGGCATTGTGCTTTGTTTCAACTGATTGCAACTGTGGGAAGTAATGCTGCCCCCGGGACAGAGGGACAAGACTGAGATTATTCAAACCTAGACGCGTGAGGCAGGGTCCTGTGGAGCTGGGCAGCAGACATCTAAGGAAGGGTCTGCTCAAGTGTTGGAATCAGCTGTCATGCCAAGGGAGATATCACCACTAGGATAGGGCTGAGGAGAACTGGGATGACCCTCCTGCAGTCTTCTCTCTCCCCTCTAGTCCAGCGGGAATCCAGAAAAATAGCACTATGTTTCAGCTCCTAGTAATGACAGAGGAATCTAGGGTTGGGGGCTGAAAACTGCTTGCGAATTCACTGCCACCGTCCATGCTTGGTGACTTAGCATCCACACCTGCCCTGTCATACACATCTGTGAGCCTTTAGCAGCGATGTGCAAATCCCGCGTGCAAACGAGGGTGCTGTCTCCCTAAGAGGGGGCCACACAACTCAGCGCTTCCTGTATCCAGACCCCAGGTCAGTCTCCCGCCCCTTCTGTGCAGCTTCACCCCCTTTCCCTTGACAAGCAGGACCAGCAACCCACACAGCATTCCACTGTCAGCGCAGTTATAAGAGAAGCTCCCCCGGCCGGGGAACCCTGCCAGCTGCCCATTCTGTGCGTCATTTTTGTGCCTCCTGTTAGACGGTCTTTCCTGAGTCCAAGGCCTCTGAGTCAGCACAGGGCAGAGTTTCAGTGATGGAAGGAGGGTCCTGTGAGCAAGCTGCTAGATGTGAAACCGAGAGGCGCCCCTCTTGTTTCCTGCCCTTGACTGCAGACCCATGGATCCCAGGGAAAACTGTTGCATGCATTGGTGGCTGACCCAGAGCATACCCTGACTCCTCCACACCTAGCCCCAGCCTTTCTTGGTGCTGTCAGAACCCACACTACAACTCTTGGTTTTCGACCCTCTGTCCCCACCACTCTGCACCCACCCTGCCACTTCTCAGTGCTCACCTAACAGTCTCTGTGGCTTGCTGCCGCTCGACTTACTGCCCTCTGCATGTTGACTCGTCTGGGCCTTCATCCTTGGTTCTATTTTCTTCTATGTTCTACACTTCTCCCCTAGGTGATGTCTTCTAGTCTTGGGCTTTTAAGTGCCTTGTCTACAGTGATGATTCTCAAATTTATATTTCTAGCCCCAATGTCTTCCCTTGAAGTCCAAACTCCTATATCCAGCTGTCTGTGTAGCTGCGCCTTTTGTGTATCAAATAGACATCTCAAAATGAGCATGTCCGTTTGGCACTCTTGATCTCACCTGGGTGCACACACGTGTGCACACGCACGCACAGACACACACCATGTGATGTCACATGCACAGACATGCGCACACATACCATGTGCACACACGCAGATAAGCCCGCCTCTGTCCCCTTCCCCGTGTCAGCTGCTGGCACCCACGCTCATCCAGTTGCCACTCAGCTATAACCTTAGGAGGACCCCTGTTCTTTTCTTGTATTCCGCCTCCAAATCCAGAGTCTATCCTCTTCACCCTCCAGAACACGATTATTTCTGGGTGTTCTGCTATCACCCACAAGCCACCATTATCTTTTGTTCGAGTCATTTATTGAAAAGCCCTCTTCCTGGTCTCCTGTCTTCTGCCTCCTGAGAGTTTTTTCTCGGTACAATAGCCAGGGTGAGTCTTTAAAAAGTGTTTCTTCATAGTACTTCTCTCCACCCCATAGAATAGACTTCCATTCGTCTGTTATCTGTCACGGTGCATTAAAATGTAAGCTCCATGGGAGGCAGGGCTTTATCGATCTGCTCACTGCTATCTTCTCAGCATCGAGAAGAGTCCCTGGTACACTGTAGGTTTTCAGTCATTATTTGTTGAAGGAATAATGAATAAACACCACTTCTTATTTACTCCTCACAGTAGCTCTTTGTTTGAGGACATTAAAACTCAGAGCAATTAAATAACACTACCAAAGTTACTGGCTAGTAAGTGGCAGAGTCAGGATTTGCATTTTGTGGCTTCCAAAGTTGCAGATCTTAATCCTCAGCTAGACTTGCCCATGTTTGTCTATTTCTTAGGCTGCTCAGGCCTGGAGAGATTCTTTTCCTAGGGTCAGAAATTAAGCGTGTAGAGCATCTCCATTTATGAAACCTGACATTAGTTGCTTACAGGCTGTTTCACCAGCCCCTGGTCAGTGCCTCCGGTGGATGGGAATCACAGTGCTCTTTAACTTGATGGTGTTTCCATAGCAGGCTTTTCTGGTGTCTAAGCCGCCCCTCCCTTTGAGGGCAAAGGATGGAGGAGGCCTCAGATGTCAGTAATATGCGGGTGTGCGGGCAAGGGGGTAAAAGGCATTTCTTATTTCACCTCCACCTCCATGCAGGACCCACATGGTGGATAAAGATCCCCAGATCCCCAGCAATTCAGCTAAATGACCTCTAGGACTCCAGACACGGGTCTCTCGAATTGTCTCCCTGGGAAAGTGTCTCTGCAGGATAATTTTTGTTTGAGGGGAAAGTAAAGGTTTTATGGATTCAGTCTGACATGTGTGAGAATGATTCTCTATTTGAAGACTTCAGCTTTGAAAAAGAGGCACAATTTGTCAATTTTGGTTTCAGTTTTATACGCACTATCTTTTCCGCAGACTAAATTTGTGTGAGTACGAAGGTACTAATGAAACATGACATTTTCCTCTATTAAATGCACCTTCTCCGGGGAAGGGTTCTAAAAGAGTTCATAAAACTTCTCATGGCATTTGGGGGAAGCACATCATTATATTCATAGATGTTTCAAAGCAGGACTAAAGCCCTTGTGGTGGAAAACTGCTCAGAGTAATTTAAACTATTAACATCAAACGACTAAACAGAATGCAGAATTAGACAAGAGAAGTACAGGGCTACACTTCCCCATCACCCCCACCCCTTCCAGCTTCTGATAAGGGACTGCTTTGCAAATGTAAGAAATTTCCATTATGACAATATTCATGATTTAATTTTCAGGCTGACTCAGACTTGACTCAATTTTATTCTAAGAAGCCCCAAAAAACAATCTGTCTTTTAAATATCTGAGCCTGTAGATTCGGTCATATCAAAAACCTCATGGCGTTCTTGCATCTTCATGTCATAGAAAATTGGCACTATTAATACTAATGTTTTTTTGCTGTTAAGCTCCAAATTGGTTATTATTGAACTCTTTCTCAGGCGGTGGAGAAGACTTTTCTAAGAAAAAAGAAAAATGCAGGGAGAACAGGTACATTTCAAAGCATTTCTGAAGAACTGGAATCTTTTAAAGAAAAAACTAATTAATAAAAAAAGTCTTGTTAAAAGCTGGATTACTTTCACAGAGCTAAGAATACATGGAATTTGAAGTGTTCTGAACAAAAGGTATTGTTACGGGGCTTCTCCACCTATCTGAAAGTGATTGAAAGTAACCAGAAAAATCCCAGAGGTAATGTTAGTCTATAGTGAAAAAAAAAGAAAAGGTGAACCTCATTTTCCATACTAATTTCTGTGTTCAAATATTTATTAAAAATCGTTGGGGTAAGATATTTCTTGGAAAACAGATATGTGCAGATGTGAATCCACTCACCCACTCTTCGTTTTTGCTGTGGTCTCTAAAATGCCACTCATGTCCTCTCGTCTAGTAGAAATAAATCGTCTGTCTAATCCATTCATACTTTGGGAGTCCCTGAGTTCCCTGGGGCCTGGTCATGGTGTCTAGGCAGGGAGAGGGGTTGTGTCTGGTTGGAGGGATCACCAAGGTTGGGGCTAAGAGGCATCTCGTGGGTCCAGGAGCTGTCAGCGCCCCCACTGTTATGGCTGCAGTCCTGCCAGGCTCTGGGCCAGGAAACAAGCCCTCTGCCCCTGCCCAGGATACCAGGAGCCAGGGGCCCGCCTTCCTGCCCGCTGCAGTCTCTTGAGAGTTGGCGAGAACCACCCATTTGCCTCAGGTGCTGTGTGTTCCCGTCTTCTGTGTGTTCCCAGCCCCAGCCCATTGACGCTGGTGGTCATGGACTTAGTTAGAAAGCCAGGCTCTAGGGGTTAAATCTCAGGTTGTGAGACTAGAGTTGGCAAAGAACCTCGCTTGGCCCAGTGCCCCAGGGGCCCACGACCTTCTCCTTCCTGCCTCCAGCTCAGCCTGGTGACAGGCACTGACGACAACCACACTGAGTCCTTTCATCTGACATCCAGAGACAGTCCTGTGGGTAGCGGTGTCAGCCTTCTTGCCATGGGACATGGCAGGAGACAGTGAGTGCTCGCCTGAGCACAGGCTGAGAAGAGGCCCCATCTGTCTGACCCACACCCCACCTCCGCCACCCGCATTGCCGTGATTGGGTGATTTTAGAATCAGTGACTTCGCTCTTTCACACTGAGGCTGGGAGACATTGACAACAAATATCACTTTTTTTTTCAAGTGTCAGTTACAAGACATCCCGCTTTTTAAATTATTCCATGTTCCCATTTCCATTGCAAACTTTCTCACACTTATCCTTTGTTTTAGCTGTTCCTTCTACCCTAATGTTTTCCCTTTAGGATTCATGGAAAGAATCTACGTGTCACTCAGGTCTTCACTTAAATGCCATTTCTTCGGAGAGGACTTCTTGGGCCCCCAGAGTGAGCCACTCCCCAGGCACTGTCTCCTCACTCTTGTTTTTCTTTATAGAACAAATCACAACCTGAATTTTACGTTTTCAGCTTTGTTGCCTGTGTCACCATTAGATATAATCTCCAGGAGGGCCTGTCACCGCACTAAGCCCAGCACCTAGACAAGTGCTGACACATAGCACAAGCTCAATAAATGTGCATTGAGTAGATTAGGCTAAATTAATGAATATGTGATTATAATGGAAAATCTTCCAGTTTATGTTGAGAAGAATATTCAATTTTCTACTCTGATGCCGATGAGCAGGATCCTTTTTTTTTTTAAACCCACATAGCTTGTGTGATTGTTCTAATTGTATTCAGTTTGTGTTTATTGAGCACCTACTGTGTGTGAGGGATGGCATTCTGACAGATTCAATCTGTGATCTCTAGGAAACAGTAAGAAGTCTCTGCTCTGTCACATCTGTGTGGTTTTTATTCACACACATACAAACACACTTACACACGCATGCGTACGCACACATATACACATACACGAAACCTTTTTGCTCTTTCTTGCTTCATTCCCTAAGTGATTTGTCAAAGTTTATTTGTGTCTAAGTGGGACATGAATGAATGAAGTTCTGTTTTCCTGATTTATTACAGTATACGGTAAACCTTAGCCTCCCCTGAATCCTATGTGTGGTACCAGTGGTTGAAAGAATAATGACACACACTAAACTGATTCTGATAAATGCAATCACTCACTGCTTATTGCTGAATTATACTTCTTATCTGATCCTCAAATATAGTGAATCTAGGCAAACTCTCTTAAAGTTACTTTATGTATTTAAAAACCTTGCTTCAGAGCTTTTCAGTATTTGTTCTCTTTATTCCCTTAAATTCTCCATTAATGTATCTTATAATCTACTTGCTCTCTCTTTTTTTTTTTGCATTGTGAACAAAAGATTTCATAAATATCAAAAATTTTTTAAATGCCTAATAATCAATGAATCACTTGAAATTATATTGGGGGAAAATTTATTCAACAAATACAGCTAAAAGAAGTTGCATGTTATTAGTTTTTCAATTTTTCAATTTTCTTTTTGACTTAAAAATGTTTAGTCATCTTTTTTTTAAATGAAAATGAGGGAAATTTGCATATAATTGTGAATTACACTGGGGCACTAACTATAAAGGGGTCGAGTACTCTAAAATGTACCCTGGGAATGAGAGCTGAGAAGGAACATGTTGAAAAGATGGAACCTCTCCCTAAGGTTGGGATTCTTGTCATCTGGAGAAGGTGTAGTTGTCCACTGGTGATGAAGAAGGGTTGCTATGTTGTCTGGGGTCAGGACCAGTTCATAGAAAGTCCACAGAAGTTGGCAGGAAAGGAAGGGACACTTACACCAGGTTGTGGATGAGTTGTACTGATGAACAAGGACTGGAAGCAAGAAACTATGCCGGAGGTTTTATTTTGATCAAGGCTGGCAGATGACACCCACTCTGGTTATTTGCTGTCTCACTGTTTTTCTCAATGTGTTTTGGAAGACTTGGAGACTTCTTGTAAGTTATGGAAACAACAGGCACCTCATAAATTAGAAAGTCGGTGCAGTCTGTACTGCACCTGCTAACTGAGCCACTTGATAAGTGTTTTGCAAAGGATGTGAAACTTTCTTGCAGACCCAGCAGTTACAGGCATCATGGCCTAGGGAGACATTGCCACAGACCCTCCCCTGGAACAAATCTCTGTGCTTAGGAACCCGAGTTTGAAGGAGTGCATAATCTGATGCAGACTCAGTCCTTCCTGTCCCGTGAGATCAGGTGCTGGGGCCTCCTTTCCCAGACAGGGATGGAGCAACTCAGTCAACCAAACCAGAATTTCTTTGTTCTCCACAAACACCTTGTCCTTGAATTTCTCATCTCGACCCCATTTGGAGAGGTAGATTTGAACCTGGCTGTGCCTGCTTCCGTGCTGGCTGGCTTTGCTATGACGCTCTCGTTTGCAAACATCAGTGTCGCATTGTTTGGACTAACAGTGGGGCAAGAGAAACCCATGCTTTGGTAGCAATAATTCAGGAGCCCCTCCTTATCTGTGTTATCTCTTCCCGTTTTCAGTTACCAGTGCTCAACAGTGATCCCCAAAAAAAGTATTTTGAGAGAGGATGAGTGAGAGATCCAACCTGTACATAATTTTTATTAGTGTATATGGTTATAACTTTTAGATTTTTATTATTGTTAGTCTCTTATGATATCTAATTTATAAATTAACCTTTATCAAAGTATACAAAAAATATATGTGTATATGTGTGTATGTGTATATGTGTATATGTGTATATATATGTGTGTATGTATATGTGTGTATGTGTGCATATGTGCATGTGTTTGTATGTGTGTATATGTGTATATATGTGTGTATGTGTGTATATGTGTATATATGTGTGTGTATGTATATGTGTGTTTGTGTGTATGTATATGTATGTGTGTATATGTGTGTATGTGTGTGTATGTGTGTATATGTGTATATATGTGTGTGTATGTATATGTGTGTTTGTGTGTATGTATATGTATGTGTATATATGTGTGTATGTGTATGTGTGTGTGTATGTAAGTATGATTTGGTACTATCTGTAGTTTGAAGCATCCACTTCAGGGGTCTGGGAATGTGTCCCCCATGGATAATGGGGCTACTTCACTACAGGCCCCATGTATCTGGAAGTCAGTGTAGTGGTGACCTTCACCATTAAGAAAATACTTGATGTGTGCCCTGGTGGTCTAGCAGTTTAGCCCATGGGCTGCAGTGCACATATAGCCCATGGTCCCCAGTTCAAAACCCTGGACCCAGGGAAACAACCCAGATAAAATGAGACTGAAGCTAAAAGACAAAGTGTCTGGCTATATTGAAAAATGGGACTCATCTATATTATGTTCATAAGAAACATGATGTCTAAAGATAAACAGACTCATGTGAACAGCTGGAGTAAGAGTTATCAAAGAAGAGCAGCTATGTCCATATATGATAAATTAGACTTTCAGCACCTAAAGATAGTAAGAGACAAAGATGGACATTCTGTAATTATCATGGGGTCACAATATCAAGAAGACAGAAATGACAGCATGGCCTGGTTGTCTAGCAGATGAGGCCACCAGACATTGTCCATGTGTATCCATCCCAAGGACCCAGGTTGGAGACCCAGGGCTGAGGGGAGCAACCAAGATAAACAACTACATGGAATAAATGCTGCTTCCTCCTTCCTCCTCTCTCCCTGGCTGCCTGCCTGCTCACCTTCATTCCTGCCTGTTACTTTCCTTAAAGAGAAAAAAAACGAGATCGAAGCTAAAAGACAAAGTGGCTATATTAAAAAACAGGACCCATCTATATTATGTTTATAAGAAACATAATGTCTAAAGATAAACAGACTCATAAACATAAAAGAAAGAAAATGGTTGAAAACTTAGAAGTAGATGGAGGTAATTAACTCATGAATGGTCAGTTTGCTGCCCTCCAGCTGCTGCATTTTACTCAGTGAAAGCAGAACAGCTGTGTGATAGGAGTTAGCAGGATGAAAGCAGAAGGCACAGTCATTGAGCCTTTCACTCGTGGGGGGCAGACGAAGTCCCCTCAGCATCCTGGAGCCTCTACCCTCTCTACAGTGGGGCCTCCTTTGCTGCTGTATCACTGCCTTGCACTGTAATCCATGTTAGAATGATTACTGGATCATCACAGAAGTTTAATTATGTTCCCAAGATTGCTCCTGATTGAGGAGAAAACAATCGGAATTGCATGGTAGAAACAGTCTAGTAAAACACAAACAGACCCGTCGACTGATGCTGAGAGGAAGTCGGAGGGCTAGAATCTTGCCCGCCATGTTTTCTTGTTGCCTTTGTCCCCTCTGTTACAGTCCTTATCAAGCTCTGCCTTGAATTATGGCCCTTTCACTTGTATCTTTCTCCTTCCCTAGACTGGGAGTCGCTGGAGGCACAGAGGATGTTTTATGCGTTTCCCAGCCACAGCTCTGTGCACTTAATAGGCTCTAGATAAGCATTTGTTGATTTGCATAGAATTAAAATTGGTGTCTAGAAAAGTTGCTTAAATTGGAGAATTCAAAGTGGAGGCAGATGAGTTGCATTTGTTTGACATCAAGAGATGCGGAATTAAGGACCCTAGTTCATTCATCAGTGATCTTGGTTACTTGTGAGTTAAGGCGGCTTGAGTAACAGGATATAGAGAAGCCATCCTTTCCACCTTATTTTAGGGGAAGATGATCCAGTTGTAAGCAGTAGCTAGGGCGACCAAGCCAGGAGAAGACCCCCAACCTTGGGGACCCCAGATGGTCCCCAGGCTCCTAAATCACAGATTTATCTGGAGGCTCACACTTTTGTTTGCAGCCAGCCCTGTGGAGCTGCTTTGAGTCACATCTTCAAGATACCTTCAGATGGCAGGGGTCCGGGGTTGGTGGCAGAAGCCAGTTCTCTCCTCATTGCTGCTGCCTACATGGCTGAGGGGCTGTGGCGGAGGGACCTCGTTTCCCCACATCTCCCCAGATGCTTTACTTCTTGTGAACTCTAGACAGTAAATTCATTCTTCTGACCTCCGCTGTCTCAATCCCATCGATTTGTGGTCTTTAATCTTTTTCTCTCTCTTTTCTATTTCACTTAGTACTATTGGTCTTGTCCTTCGGACAAAAATCACTTATTCACCCATTCATTTGTGAATAAGAGCATGGGCTTTGGAAATGCAGAGATATAAGGCTTAATCCTAGCCCAGCCGCTATATCAGGCAGGATGGACTAGGCTACGCTGCAGTGCGAATCCCAGATCTCAGTGACTTAAATCAAAATAGGCTTATTTCAGAGTACTGTGTCATGTCCATGACTGGAGACTGTCCACTGTCCCATTCAGAGTGCCTGACTGAAGGAGCCGTCATCACCTGGTGCAGCATAGGCACCATGGGGAGAGGAAGCAACATGGCAAATCTTGCATTTCTTCTAGAGTCTTTTACCTGAGAGTAACGACACATCAATTCCACGTGAGTTGAATTGTCCCAAACAAATCCTGACACTGGTCAACTTCAGTCTCACCAAGTGCTGGAAGGAAAACCAGAATATTGGCACACAGCTCTGAAACTACAAAGCCATCTGCAAGAGCCCTGTGACCTTCGGTCCCACCAGACTTGCACTGGTCTTTCTTTTCATTGTGAAGCAGATGTGAACAGCACCTGTCTCGGGTGGTCGTGAGAATTCAGAGACGCAGCATGTGTGGCAGTTATCTGAGGCTGTGACTGGAACAGGCGCTTATTGAACTCTTGGTTTACAGTCTGACAGTTCAGGCAGGGCTCCTCGGGACAGGGTTTTGGTCTTAGTTGGGGCTCTCATTATTTGTGATTAGCTTCATATCATCCGGGTGACTGCCTCTTGAGGTTGCTGGCTGTATGGGGTACACCTCAGTCTCTTTCACTGGCTTTTTCATCGGTGAGCAGGCTAGTCCAGGATTATTCTCCTGGTGCAGCCAGGCAACTAAGGAAGAGAACAAAAGAACAGAAGGAACCTTGAAGACCAGGCTTAGAGTTGGCACACATCACTCTTGCATCCTATCAGCCAAAGAAAGTGCACAAAATCAGCCCAAATTCAAAGGGTCTGGAAATGGATTCCGTCTGCAAAGCCACTCTAACAAGGTTGTGGGTATAGAATTGGGACCATTTGTGCCATCAACCTGCTAGAGTCTGTCCTCTGGTCAGTGTTATTCACGTGCCTTCTATTTGCAAAGTATGCTCATCCCCTCTGAAAAATCCCAAAAGTCTTATTCCATCATGTCTCAATCCTCAACGTCCAGGGTATTGTGCATCCATAAAATACAGATGTATTATTTCTTGATTTGGAGACTTAAAGATGAGTGGTCTCTCTCTCACACATCCCACATACAGGGATGGCACAGAAGGATAGCAAAATAGCAATAAATATTCCCAGTTGATATAGAGTAGCCGCTAATCCCCAATCATTCTGGAATCCTGCTGGTTAGAAGTATTGCCTGGGCTTTCCACTCTGGGGTGGGGTGTGTTCCTTGGCTAGACGACAGTTCTGCTCCTGGGACCTACTGCCCCAGTTCCTCATTTTCCACAGCCCTCTGTGACGTGTTTCCTCTTCTGTATGTTGGTAGCTTACTAATGTTCTCAGGCTGCTTTGTGACCATAGAAAATTAGGTGTCTGGAGTCCTGTTTGTAATTTGAACAGTCTTGGTTCCTTTTCATCTCAGTCTGACTGCGCTCTAGCCGATACAACTCACAGTCAAAACATTGTGGTTTCTCTATATTTTGTTGATAGCTGACTTCATGCTCAAAAAGCCTTAACAATAAAGATTTCATTGTATCTTTAGACATCCTTTCTGCTTGGTGGAGATGAGGGATCATGCTCTTTAACTTCCAAAAGCCCCTCCCTTCACTTGGGAATTTCTATTGGGCAGTACATTGGTTCCTTTTGATGCCTTAACAAAAGATCTCACAGCCACACACTGATTGGATGTAGAACCCAGCTTCATTCTTTTTAGCAGTTTTATTAGAGCATAATCAACATATAATTAGGTATACATCTTTTAAGATTTAAATTTTGACATACCTATATGCCCATGACACCATCAGCATAATCAAATAATGAACATATGCATCATATCCAAAAACTTTTATAGTCTTCTGTATTTCTGCTTTTCCCTTCATGCTAGCCCCTGTCCCATCTTAGGCAAACCCTTTCTGCTGTCTGCCATTATAGATGAATTTGTATGAGCGAATAAATACACTTGCATTTCCTAGAATTTTATATAAGTGGAATCATTCAATTTGTGTTAGTTTTTTAAGATTCTGTTGCTTAGCATGTTTTTTTCTGAGATCATCCATATAACTACCTTTATTAATATATGCTCTTCCTTTTTAGTGCAAAGTAGAATCCCATTGTAGAGGTATATTCAAATTTGTTTATTCATCTGTTGACTGTTTTGGTCATTTTCATTTTTTCGCTGATACAAATGAAGTTGCTGTGAACATTCAGGTATGAATCTTGGAGTGGGCATGTGTTTTGTTTCATCTGCTTAAATACCTAGGAGTGGAGTCGTTGGGGCATAGGATAGGTATCTAGTTTTTAAGAGACTGCCAAACATTTTTTCCAAAATATTGGTGCAATTTCGTATTCTGACAAGAGCCTCGTAGTTCCAGCTCACTTTGCACAGATGCTGCCTTATCTCTTGTGAACTCTCTCTGGATTCCCAAGAAGCTTGGCCCTTCTGGACACTTCCTCCTTCAGTGGCAGCCATCAGGCTGTGCAGGTCCAGCTCTCCCCAGAGGTTGCATAGAAGAGGAACAAGGGAGGCTAGAGGTGTCCATCCCTCGTGGGTGACGCCAGGCTATTAGAGAGGCGATGTGGGAAAAGGAATTTTTCTGGAGCTCCTTAAATCCTATCAGGAAGGCATCCAATTATGCCACCTCTATGGGGCTCTAATTATTAATATAGCCTGAATTATAATGCTGATAGCAAATTGGCTAAATGGGAATGAATTTTTAATATCATCATTTGCCTTTTCCTTTCATCTGATTCATTCTCCTTCTAGATGCCATTTTCTAAGAGCGAATGGAATTGGGAAACATTTCTTGTCCTTTCTGCGGGCCACACATCTAGATAGCTTTCATCACATCTTGGAATTTGGGGGGAACCTGTCTAAAAGCAGCATGCCCGATGGGCCCCTGCTTATTTGTTCTTATGACAATGGTCCCCACCCCCAAGAATCACTCCTCCTGGGGCAGCCTCACCTCCAACTTGAAAATACCACAGGCAGAGCATCCTGGATCAGGGCAGGAGATGCTCAAGAGGGACCCACGTATCCCCAAACCCTGTCAGTCTGTAGTTGCTAGTGGTATCATATTGGCAGCAGAGCCCCAATGTCAGAAGGTCTCACTCCCCTCTACCCCCCATCACTAGGTCCTGGGCTCTTTCTGTGTGTTTTGGAGGTCCCTGGGAGGATTTCTGGGGCTCAGAGACTAGTCGCTGACTGCAGCTCGCTGAGCCCAGGGCAGACATTGCTTCATGGAACCAGCACAGGAAGAGAAATTGCCCCTCTGCTCTCCCTGCACCTGTCTGCAGGTGTGCCAGCACTTGGCAAAACCCACAATTCTACAGACAACCCCCTGAAGCCCGACAAAGGCATAGGAGAGGGTCTGATTTCCATGGTAGTTACATGGCTATGTTCAAACCACCACTCCCCCTGGGTCCTGCAGCTGTCTTCCCCAGCATGGGCAGTCTCCCAGGGGACATCTCAGCCCCTGAGTTGACAGATGTACTAAGTCCTAGTCCAGCTCATAGAGGTGCCTGTAGGGACTGGGCCCTGGCAGCGACCTGACACAGGAATGCGTTCCAGGGTGAGGCACACAGCACAAGAGTCCACTCACATGTTGAGAGTCATTCTTAACGTTAGGTCAGATAAATCTGGGTTACATTTAGCAGTTGCCAGTCCTGTTGGAAGGAGCCCCTCAGCCAGGCATTGGCTGACTCACCTCGAATATGTGAGTGAGAAGTAATATTAGGCATGAAAGGTGGAGCGGAGTCCCTAATTTATCTGAACACATCGATTTACCACTGAATACAACTTCATTCTTTCACTCCACAAACTTTTATTAAATGTCTTCCGGGTACCGGGCCCCATTATAAGTGAGTGGGCAGAGCTGTGAACAAAACAGACACAAATCTGTGCCCTTGTAAAGTGTATAGCCTGGTCAGACTAAAGGCTGACAAAGAAGCTCAGAATAAAACATGGCAGCTGATGAGAAATCCTGCGAAGAGAGAAGCAGCAGGGAGAAGGGCGGCTGAGGGTGCTGCAGCCGTCACACAGCGTCAGGAGAGGTTGGGGCAGAGACTTGAGGCACTGAGAGAGCTTCGCAGATAGCTGGGGAAGAGCATTTCAGAGCGGGGAACACTCGTGCAAAGACGCTGAGGTGGAGGCAGGCTGGGAGTGTGCAGCTGTCACGTGCAGCTCACCCAGCTGCACTGCGTCAGGGGAGGGTGGTGGAAGATGAGGCCCAAGAGTTTTACTGGTCATGTGAAGGACTTCGATACTAGGTGGCATGGAGAAACCCATAAAGGATTTAGAACATTGACATGACTTGATTCTCATTACGTTTTAAAAAGGTCAGTCTAGCTGGGGTTCCGGTGGAGGAGAACCTGGTCAGAATCTCGGAGAAACTACTGGAAAACTAGGCAGGCAAGAATGGTGGTGTGGGCCACAGTAACATGGGGGAGGTGGTAACAATGGCCCCGTTCTGGACATGTTTTGAAGGTGGCGCAGGTAGAACTTGCTGAAGGGTTGAAAGTGGAATGGGAGAGAAAGAGCAGAGTCAAGGATAGTTGTAGGACCTTTGTCCTGAAAGCCACCATCAAGGTGGACAAAATGGGTGAGGAACAGGTTTACAAGAAGATTAGGAATTCAGTTTTAGACAAAGCTCAGCTAATGCCAATGAGATAACCCCGTTCAAATAGTAAGTAGGCAATTGGCTGAGTGAGTCAGGAACTCAGGGGGGAAGATAAAAATTTGGGGGATCAACAGCCTTTTGATGGTGTTCCTGGCCAGGGCACTAGATGAGAATATATCAGATATCAGGGAAAGAATGATGCTTTAAAAATATATCTGTAGCAATGTTTTTTGCAAGTAAAGGACACACTTAAGAAACGCTTTTCAATATGGGAATGACTTTTTATTTTTTGTCTTGATCACAGGAGGGGGGAAAAAAAATCCCTGTATCCCAGAATTTTTTTTTTTAATTTCCTTCCTTCAGGACTGGGTCTCAAACCTGGGTCCTTGGACTTACAAGGCCTGTACCTCACCCTCTGAGCCACAGAGCCACACCAGGGACACCTTTCTTTACGTGTATTCCATGTCTTTGTCCAACTGTGTGTTTTGATTCTGAATAAAAGGGAAAAGGTTTTCACCGCTAAGAAAGGGAGATTAACATAGAATTGCTTCAAAATCTGAATCAAACTGTGATCCCCTCTTGAGGTGTTTCAGAGAGAACAGGCCAGAAAAACGCACTGCATGAGAAGGTTCTTCTGTGCAGCTATGAAAGGAGAAACGATGTTAAAACTTCCAGGGTTCTGAAAATAGACTTTTTTTTAAAACCAGTGAATAGTCGAGAAAAAGCTTTTAACATTTTAAATATCCTTTAACCATGGATATTTATTTCTGTGAACTGATTTACATATAATTAGAATACCTTCAGGTTCTAAGGGGAAAATGCATCTTTATTCCAAGCTATAGAAATACATTGTTGGAGACTTTTCAGGGAACATGGAACAATAAAATGAGAGAAAAGTATCAGAGTTCAGTTTCTTTTATAATTCACCAATATTTTCAAGGCTTCCAAATAGATTTTTTTTAGTAGCTATGGGGAGGGAGGTCTATATGTTCCATCAATTTTCTTATTAAAACGGGTGTGGGGGAAAAAGTGCTTTGCTCACTGAAATGATTCTTTACACTGAAAATGCTGTAACATGAATTCCATAATAGTATAATATAATGTTCTGAGCACTTTGCTTGTTCACTTGCAGATGAGAATCTGCTGTATCTTTTTTTTTTCCCCCCAGTGATTATCTTTTCTTTCCTTTTAATTGGGCTAATTCAAAGATGGGATATGGAGGACACTTCCTTGTCTGACTTTTCTGTAGGAGACTTTGGTTACCATTAGTCAGTAGGTCAGGACCCCTGAGCCCACAACGTCCCATGTGGTCTGGCTGTGCAGAGTTCTGGCTTTCTCCAGCATCCCAGCTCTGCTGGCTTCAAAAAGAGTTGCCTCTCTGGGGACACACTTTTGAACAAAGGCCTCCATGGGGCATGCCTGTGCTCAGCATTTCCTTGCTAAATGAGTGTCTTCATTTGGAACGTAGAGGAGGAGACCCTTCCAGCCACCTCCATTCTGCAACCACATCAGCCAGACCTTCCATATAACCCTTGACTTGGCTTCTCAAAGAGGCTCCTCTTCATACCTGTGAGGCTGCTTTCTCAGTCCAGCTTACATAGCAGGACAAACAAGTTTTTCACAGTGGCTATTTGCCCAACAGGGGGTTTGACCCAGGCGAATAAGTGGAGAAAACTATTCTCAGCAGGTTAAGTACTGTGGCAGAGTCATCCTGTGCTTTTCTGTCTTTTTTTTTTTTTTAATTTTAAGGAAGGTGCAGGGAGGAATGAGGGTGAGCAGAGGCAGACAGGCAGGAAGACAGAGGTGGATAAAGCACTTTGTTTTATTTGGTTGTTCATCTTGGCTGTTCCTGCCATCCCTTGTGAACCTGGGACCTTGGGATATATGTGGACTGCTCCCAACACCTACTCCACCAGGCCTTGCTGACAGCCAATGCTTAATGTCTGTCCTGGTGCTCTCTTTGTGGTCATGTCCTGATCTAGCTCTGGCTTGGGCCAGTGGGCTGTAGGGAAAAGCCATGAGTGACATGTCCAGGCCCAGGTAATGCAAAGTGGATGAATATCATCCAGAAAATGACAACAGAAATGAGACACCACCACACACCTATCAGAATGGCCAAATTCTGGAGAAGCAGATCCTGCAGTGGATGTGGAGCAGCAGGGACTTGCTGGTGGCTGGTGGGAATGCCAAATGGAGAGCTGCTTTGTGTGGCTCTCGGGCAGTTCTCACAAACTGAAGTACAGACTTACCACATGAGCCAGCAATCATGCCTCTTGAAACTTACCCAAAGGAGTTGAAAACTGATGCTCACACAAAGGCCTACACAGAGATGTTTGTAGACACTTTACCCATAATTACCAAAACTTGGAAGCAGTCAAGATGCCCTTCAGTGGGTGAATGGATGAATAAGCTGTGGTACATCCCGACAATAGAATATTATTCAGTGCTAAAAATAAATGAGCTATGAAGCCACGAAGAGACACGAAAGAGCCTTAAATGCATATTACTAAAATCTGAAGCGCTACATAGTATGTGGTCCCAACTCTATGACATTCTGGAAAAGGCAAAATTATGGAGACAGTAAAGAGCAGTGGTTGGCAGGGCTGGCAGGGGAGAGGTGGAGAGAGAGCAGAGCATTTTTAGGACTGACAGTATTCTTTATAAAACCATAATGATGGATGCGCGTCATGATATATTTGTCCATGTCCATAGACTGTATAATGTCAACAGTGAATCCAAATGGAAGTTTTGAACTTTGAGTGATTATGATGTGTCAGTATCTATAACTTTATCATTTGTAACAAATGATGGAAGATGATCTGGTGGAAGATGTCGATAGTGGGGGAGGCTGTACCTGGGGGGGCCGGGGATATATAGGAACTCTCTGTACCTTTCCCTCAATTTTACTATGAATCTGAAAGTTTTCTAAAAATAGTATTAATAAGAAATAAAGGGAAGATGAAGGAAGGGGAGGGGAGGGGAGGAGAGGGGAGAGGAGCGGAGGTGGGTGAAGTTCTTTTTCCCCCACTCTTCTAACAACTATAACAGGATAGAGAAGGACAGGATTGATTCCTGAGTCACCATAAAATGAAGCCTGATCTACCTTCATTGGACACCTGGTGAGAAAAGGAAGCAAACGTGTTGGATGAAGTCACTGATACTTGCAGGTATGGGTATTGCTGCTGCTGCAGAGCAGAACCTGTTGTAACTAATGCAGTTCCTTTCTCCAAACCGCTCTCCTGCTTCATGAAGTCTTAGGAGAGGTCTGGTTTGCGCCCAAGAGAAGGAGCCTCACACTGCCTGTTTGGAGCCCTTACAACCCTGTGGGTTGATGGCAGATTTCCTGAGTGGTGGCTCTATGGGTACTGGAGTCGACCCCTCCACTCTGGCCCAGGGAGTGCATGAGTGTGTTGAGATGACTCCATCTTCATAATTTTTTGTATGAAATTAAGTGGATCCCAATCCTAATCAAGGAGACGTACCCCTTAGGAGAAAGAATGCCATCCCATATAAAACTATGTATTGGATCATCTTTCATCTTCTTTTGAAGTGATTCATGACTCTCTCAGCTAATAAAACACCTTACTGAAATAAAACAGCACGTCCAAGCAAATAAAAACCCTGACAGAGTTACTGTATGGCGTTTCCCAGGGAGCCATAACTGTGAAAGCTAGTTCATTGAGAACTAAGTAAAAAACCCAAACACTGACAAAACTGCAAAGGAGAAATGAATCACCAGTGGAGTGAGTCTATGCCAGGAAGCACTCCGAGGTCATAAAATAGATGGACTCTCAGGGTGAGGGTGGAGCAGGCCGCCAGGCTGGCTTCTGGCGGGACCTGTCACTCACCCGCTTCAGCAGTGGACAGAGCCGCCCTTCTGCGTCCACCCAATGCCGGGATCAGTGACGGGGGCAAAGGAGCAGGGGAGTCAGTGTCTCTTAACATGAGGTCTGAGGATCTACTGGGGACATGAAGTTTATTGGGGACATAATAAACCACTGAAGGGTTCAGTGGCTTAGCCAAGTAGATACGTGCTAAAGCAGGGTTTCTTTGTTTTCTCTTGTTGTTACACTGGATCCTGTCTTCAGATCCGGGTCCCCACCTTCAGCCTTGGTGTCATCATCTTAGAGAGGAATGAAAACCCATGATGGGGACCCTTTATAAAAAGTGGTCATTTGATCTATGTTCGAGTAGTTCCAGTGACTGGGAATATATTCCCTGTCAAAGGAAGTCTGTTGGACAGTCTTTATCCTGAATGGGAACCTGCTTTCATCAAGCTTCTACCTGCAGATGGATGATGTGCTCGCAGGGTTGGCAGAGCACAGGTTTACTCTGTCTCCCACACAACAGTCTGAGACCAGGCCGTGTCTCCCCACATACACACCTCTGTCTACACACCTCCTCCCAGGCTGAGCGTCCCTGCTCTCCTCACAGGCACAGCCTGGCTGCTGGGTGCTCACCTCCAGGTTGGCCTCCCGGGCTTGCTTCAGCAGCAGAGCCTGCTGTTTGCATTTGCCCAGCTGCCTCAGGCAGGGCTCCAGCAGGGCGTGGAGCACTTCTGGATGTAAAGGTGTGGTCCCTCAAACTTCTCTAGCCTACTGTGAAGTCCCTGGAAAAAAACCTCTTTCTGGCCTAGCACCTACATCCTTTAACTATGGCAGAAAGGCAGGCCCTGAAAACAAAGTCAGCTCCAGGACATTTTCCTTGCCTGGCATTGATGTAGGCAGGGCCTGTGCGAACACTTCTTCTCTTGGTCCTGTGGCAAGTTATTAGTGAGGCATGGCTGCTGAGATCTTAAAGTTTTTTTTTAATAGTTTAAGGCTCATCAGAAGTCGCAAAACTAGCACGTAGAGTTCACATGTCTCCGTCATGCAGCATGCACTGGCGATAATCACACCACCTCGGCACACGGTCCAAACCAAGAAAATACATTGGTACAATACTTTCAGAAACTCAATTATAGGCCTTTTAAAAATTTTACTGGTTTTTATATGCCTTCTCTGTGTGTGTTAGCTCTGTGATTTTTAATCACATGTGTATATCACATAGATGGTGCTGAAAACCACAGTCCATACACAGAACATCTTCACAAAGAAACTCTCTCACTATCTCCCAATAATCATGTCTTTCCCCTGATCCCAGCCCCTGAAAAACCACTCATCTATTCTTTGCTGTCAGTGAATTGTATGCAGGTAAGTCTTTAAGATGGGCTTTTTATTCCCACCAGCGAATGCCCAGGGGAGTCTTCTCTTGTATGTACTCATCCTAAATTATTGGATGGGTTTATATTTTTACCTGGAACTCTGTGGCCAGGCCTCCTCAATGCATATTTAACTTACATAAATAAATAATCTATTGACTCGTGTCCCCACAGCCAGTACATGGAGCCGGGGTGGAATGAAATGGGCGGCCTCACAGAGGCTCTTGGGGTCAGCACCCTCGTCCTCCAGGAGCATGAATGGGATGCACCTGAGACAGCCTTCCTCCTCGAATAATCTCTTTACTTCAAGTACTAACATTTCTCATAGCCTGAAGAGTCCGGCATTTTGAAAAGACAGGCATGGAAATCAAGAGTAGTTAAACTTGTTAAGCTACAGGTTTTTTGTTTTTTTTTCAGGAAAGCATTTGCCAGGGACAATGGACTGTCATGGGTTCTCACTCTCTCCACGGTGTAACTTCAAGGGCCTCTGTAGTCGGTGATGTCTGATCTCGAGAAAAGTTGTACCAGTTCAGATTCCAATCCTACTTTGCTAAACTCCACAGTGATTTCACACAGAGTGAAAATGTCAACAGTGATTTGGCAAATACTAATATTGCTTAGTATTTCAACTACAGATGAAAAAGTAAAGTATGTGAAAATTGAGGATTAGATGGGGGAAAAGAGCAGCTCATGTTTTAGGAAGGTAAATGATTCTACAGTGAGCGTATCTCTTTACAGCATTGCACAGTAAAAGGAATTTGGGTTTTTTCCCATATTTTGAGAAATCTGAGGAGTTTAATGCAATGAAAAACTTCTAAAGCAATCCTCACAAGGTACAAATTTACTGGTTATAGGTCACCTAATTTATTTCAGGGGTTAAACAAAGAAAAACTCAAAATACAAATATAATCACACACATACATAAGACTGGATTCTGGAAATATATAGATTTTTTAATTCAACAAACATTTGGAATGCCTGCTTTGTGCAAATGCCTCTCTGATAGCTATCCAACAAATATTTGTTGAGTAAATTATGGACGCACAAGGGTAAGTTAATAAGAATGGTGGCAGATGTCTTGGATTCCTTTTTCCCCCTTTCTCCCAGCACTGGGTCTCAAACCACTGTCCTTGGCCTTTGCCTGGCCTGTACCTTAGGCGCTGAGCCACCAGAGCGTACCTTGAATTTTGAATGAAACCAAAGTGCACCCTTCAAGACAACACAGAAGTCCATAAAGAATCTGTCAGTGTCCCTTTACTTAATTACAAAGTTATCTGTATAAACAAGAGTTATGTATTTTATTTAAATCAATTCTAAGAAACGATAAGTAAATACTGTAGATTAGGAATTACGCGTCCCTGGAGAAAACAGTGATGCTATCTCCTTCATTAGTACTTGAAGGTTGGACTTATACAGCAGTACTAATGCTCATGTAATACTAACACTTAGGCTAATACCAGCACTAACACTATACTGCGCAGCCCCCTTTCGAGCCCTTGTGAAGTGCCAGGCTCTGTGCTAAGCATGTTATAAGCGTGCCTTGCCTCCACCTTGAGAAACTATTACTAATGTCTCTATAAATGAGTTAAGTAAGCCCCAGGGCACTGAGATGATACTGCCCAAGTCCCAGTGACAAAAAATGGTAAAATCAGTTTCTGAACACAGCGGGAGTTCATGATCTCCTCTCTTGTTTCCATGCTGTTTCATTTCTATCTAGTCATTAAAGCCAGTATGGCTGAATTAGAGGTGGACCTCACTGGCATCGCCCTATCTCCTTGAAACCAATTAGCTTCTTCTTTTCCCCTCCAAAGATTTTCTGACTCAGACACCTTTCTTGATCCATCTAAATTAGTGAATTCATGGAACATAAAAGAAAATGAAGACATCAAACAAATATGTAGATAGCTATGTCAAGCCATGGTTAGTTTTGGAAGCAAGCAGTCACACTCATATCCAGTTACCCATGGACATGGCCTAGGGGTTGGGGTAAGGTGAAGACCTGGTGAATTCTGGGTGTGTGTGCACAGAGAACCTGGACTGTTAATGGACACATGGCCCCATGCTGTGTGTAAGTATGGAAGCCTTAACCACATTGGGATGCACTCTGCCCGCAGATTCTCATTGACTGGTTAGGGTTTCCTTCCTAGAAGTTCCCCATAGTTTACCTACTCTGTCGTAACTCCTCTTTAGACTATTTGCCTTGATGGTGAACTCTGTGAACTCTAGGAGGGCAAGGGGGTGGGGAATCAATTTGTTCGCTGCTTTGACCCTGGGCCCGAAAGAGGGCCTAAAATATAATAGTTGCTTAGGAAATAACCATTAAATATTGTAATGTTTTCCCAAGCCAGGGAAGAGAGAAATGATATGGGGAAATTACAAGAAAGGAATAAAAGAGGCCTACGGTTCCTCTCACTGCCTGATTTTAAGCATGCTGGTGCCTAAGACTTCTGCCTTTATTCCCTCAGACCCTAACTCTTTAGTGAACTTTCCTGTTTTCTCTTTACTGCCTCTTGAGAATCACTTATTTGATCATTTATTTTCTTCTTTTTCCCTTTCTTAAACTCTGTCAGTTTGGTTTGGTTTTGTCTATTTCCCTGAAATTCTCTTTTTGGAGGAACAATACATATTGATAACATAATAAATGGCTAGAGGTGAAGGTATTGTTCTTAATAACTTTGGCCAGTCCCCAGAAGAATAAATATAGAAGGTATAGCTTTCAAACCAGCAGGAGAAAATTCCACCTACCCTGTAGTATATAGGAAAGTAAGGGGAAGGAATAAGGTATGGAAAAGTGGAAATGTAGAAAAAGATGAATAGATGTTAATGTAAAAGGAATAAATATACCTATTCAAAGCTCATCAAAGTATAAACTCTCTCTAATTGAATTAAAAAGATAAAATCAAGCACTATATCACCTGAAAGATGCTTATTAAAAACAAAAAGATACAGAAAGAGTACATGGGAAAAGACCAAAAATAAGCCAAGATAGAAATTTTAATATAAAAAAGTAATTTGAAGCATAAAGCATTAGAAGGGGAAACTGAAGGTGTTATAGATTGGCAGAACAAAATTATTAAGGACTGTTATGATCACAAACATGTATGCCCCTGATAGTATAACATCAAAATACACAAGATAATAATTGACAGATCGAAGATGAGAAAAAATAAATCAGAAGTTATAACTGAAGAGTTTAATACATGCTCTCAAAAACTAGTAGTTGAAGATTATAGCAATATAATTTATCTGTCCCCAAGAAGCAAAATACTTTCCTTTCACAGATATTATATTCCGTTCTGCTTATTCCTTCTTGGCTGTTTCCCTCAGTCAGACTGAGCACAGAAACTCAGCATGTTGGTCAGCAGTATACGGGGCCTGGCTCACACTAGATACTTAAGGGATATCTGTTCAGTAAATGACTCTCAGTCAACATCATTCTTAAAAAGTCCTTGAAGACTCTCCCCTATATATCCTCACACTGGCTAGCCAGATGACAGAGTTGGAAAATTGCTGTTGAAAGCACTGTGTGAGTTGTGGGGACAGGGAAGGGAATTATCAAGTCTGGAGGAGGGAAATGACTTGATGCAACATTAGCTTCTGGAAGTTTGCTCTGGCAGTAGGTACAAGTGGATGGAAGTAGCTAGAGGCTGAAGGCAGGAATCCTGCTGAGGTTCTGGCTTAGCCTCAGAGAAGATGTGAAGTGATGAGAAGAGCAGAGGTCCCAAACACAGGTAGCAATTATGAGGAAGAAGAGGCAGCTTAATAGGTGAGGGAGGAAAGGAGGAAGATTCCCCAGGTTTAAAGCCTGGTTCCAGACTAGATGGAGAGTCAAAATAAACATAGCAGAAGGGAGTACGGGGAAAAGATGTTGAATCTTCTTTGAACTGTGTTGGTTTTGAAACGTCTGTGGACAGCTGATGGGGCAGATGTTAGACATACTGGCCTGTAGTTGAAGACTAGTTGAGAGCTGGACGTGTACATTTGTGAATACGTGTGGCACGGAGGAGGCTGGGCAATGGAAGGGTATGTGATCACCAACTTCCGCCCGAAGAGAATCGCAAGCAATACCAGGTCTTCAAAGTATGTAGATGGAGGGGCGGGGGGCAGCCATGAGGCCCACTCCAAGTGGGAGGAGCTTCTGCATCCCTGTGAGCACCTTTCCACCTGGACCTGGACACCTCTACCCAGATGTTGGCCATTTTTCTCTTTTTTTCTCCTTTGCCTTGTATCCCCATAGCTCTGCACTCAGCCCTGGAGGACTGAAGGCCAGGTTAAGAGAAGTCCTTTCCATATAACTGGCACCTTCAGTAGAAGTCCAGGCAAAAAGACAGACAACTTCACCTGAGAGCACCTGCGAACTGATCTTGGAGAACCATTGGAATACAGGCAGTGAGCACGTGGGACCTGGCAGTTCAGAGACACATGAAAACACCTGACGGGCCATGGTGCCAGTGTGAGGACTGTCTCCAGGAGGTCAGGGCTGGTTAAGAACATGGGTTCTGAAGTCTGACCACTTGGGCTTTGAAACCCTATTTTTAAGCCTGGCATTTGGGGGAGATTGTGCACCCTTTCTGAGCCTCAGCGTTTTGGTGTGTGAGAAGAGCGGACTAATCATTCTTGTCCCCTGGGTTGTGGTGAGGATGAAATAAGCTCATTCACGTAAAGGAAGCAGCACAGCTTCCCCAGTATATGGTAAGTCCCAGTGAATGGTGCTGGTTATCATTTTCCAGCTTTCCACTGTCACCTTTTGCTCATCAGGACAGTGAGATGCAGAAGAGGGAGCAGGTTTACGTGCAGTCACTAGGCCTGTAGAGGTCGAGCTGGAACCGTCAGCAGCTGCTTCAAATGTGCATTCAGATTTGTTGTTGCGAGACTAGAGATGAGCCAGTTGAGGCCCCCACAAGTGTCCTGCCTGCCTAGTGTTAAGACCCTTTTTAGCAAATTTAGAAGCTGATGAGGAAAGGTTGAGTGAACAAATGAATGAAGGAATGAAGGAATAAACAGGGGAATAATGAACCTGCTGTTATGACCTATCACTGCTGACCTTTCTCTGATTTTACACTGCAAATTGGTGGAATTGCACTTGAAATGCAGCCTGGTGCCATCTCTCATTAGCTGCTGTATGAGCATCTCTCTCTCTCCCTCTCTGTATGTGAGTGTGTGTGTGTGTGTGTGTGTGTGTGTGTGTGTGTGTTGAAATTAACATGGGAATAAATCACAGATGTTTAATCTTTTGGTCCCTGACAGGCCAGTTAAGCAGAAGTTATCAGACATAATTTAGCTTGCACTCCTCTTTCGGCTTCCATCAATCTCAGCATGGACAGTGGTGGACTGCAAAGTGCCTCATGAATTAATAAAGAGACATCAGCTTATCCAGCCTTTACTGCTATATTGACTTCATTTTAGGATTTGACCACAATAAACAGCAAAGAACTCATTTCCTGCCCAGGATGAAGAACAGTTAATCCTCAGCAGGAGAGAGAAGATTCTAGGGGCCTGTGGTGGAGTAGAGAGGGGTACTTTCTGAAGGAGAGCTGTCAGAGCCAGTGTTCAAAGACGGGTGTCTCCTTGGGCTCACAGACTTGGGGGTTCTGCCGAGACTTCCTTCTTGGCTGGGCTGCCTTGTGGGGTAAGATTTACCTCAGAAAGTTCATATAGTGAGGAACTGAGGCTTCAGGAACAAAGCACTGTGTGAACTACATAACTCATTTTGAACTGGATGATGATGACATGTTTGAACTGAAGGGGATTTTAGAATTCCTTCACCTGAGTTGCCCTCTCCTGGGAGGAGAAGCCCGGACTGTGTCATTGTTAAAGGCCATTTTGCACTAATAACCCACAACTTGATTCAGTATTCCTGTGTTCTGGAGTATGAATGTGTGTGTGTGTGTGTGTCTTGTTTTATCTAAATCCTAAAACAGTGTCACCTGACATGCTCAGGGAATGAGTGTGTATAGATAGGACATTTTATGGATATATGAACCCACTCCTGACATGAACTTAGCACGTCAGATTATGGGTAATGTTATCATCAAAATGAACCCTCTAAAAGATGGGGTGTGGGTACATGACCATTGTCAACAGGTAACTGTGGGTCCTTCTCCTGACGGATCGTGTCATTGCCATGTTTATGATTCTTTACAATATCCTTTGGAATAATGTCTGGATGACAATGTTAATCACAACAAATGTGGGTCCTTGTTTCTAATTTTAAAAAGAAAATGACTGGATTGATTTCTTTGGCTTGCAGAGTGTCAGCACCTGGCAGACACTTTGAGGCCAGAACTGAGACGAATTGCATGCCCAGGACTCGGGGGGCAGCTGCATATAGCTTCTTCCAGACTTAGAATTATACTGGGCACACCACTGGTGGTTCATAAATGCCACATTTGTTGAGTTGCTGTTTGACCCTTCTTTCATGAGCAGGGCGGTTTAGGAAGATCTCGTCTTGACTGGTCTTGGAGACTTTAAGCAGAGAAATCCCCTCGGCCAGATGTTGGACTTGGAACCACAGATAAGAAGCCACAGTAATTCAGTGATGTCCCTGAGGGCTGCTGAATTGAATGAGAATGTTTACCCTGGCATTATTTGCCCCCAAACATTTCCAGTTCTTATTTCTTCCCTTTAATTTCTATTTGTTTCTTTGTTCTCATATATTAATTGCTACTCATTGACTTATACCTGGTTCTAGAATCACCTCTCTTCTGCTCACAGTTATTGTGCTGTTAAGTTCTCATCAGTTGGGAAATTGGATCCTTAAGAATGTTGGAATTGCACACGGCCTTAAGAAATTCGGTAAACCCTGAGGAGGTCAGAGTGAAGCTAGAGCAAATGGCTTCTGGTTTTCTGATAAGAAACACATATAAACCTTGGGCTTATGATATGAAGCTGTGCATGCATCTTGACCTTCTTCTTGGTTCTTTGCTGTAGCCTAGGTAGGAATAAAGAAATAACCTGTAGGATTAGGAGGTGATTCTTTAGATACCTTCCTTAGAACGATTACCATCTAGGATTTTGATACCAAGATGTCAAATTGGGAGGCCCCATGCAGTCTCCATCACCACGGACTTCCTGGCCTCTGCTCCCTGAAAAGAAGGCAGGTGAATCACTGAGAAGGGTTTAGACCCTTTTTTTAAGGGTTATTTTCTCACAGCCCTTTAGGGGATATTTTGGGAAGAGTAGTCACTCTAAAAAATACTCATTATGTTGAGTTAACATTGACCTAAAATGTCAGATATTTTGGAGGAGTTGTTTGGTAAGCAGAGGTTGTTCAAAAATAAAGATAGCTCTTTCAACCATCGCCTCTCCTATATTTTCTCATGGTGCCTCCAACAGGGTCAAGACCCTGGTGAGTGAAGGCTAGAGACAGCTGTGTGCTGTACAGTTTGAAATGCGATCCCAACCAGTGAAGCTCCAATGTACACTGGTCTCTCAGATGTAACTCAGGAGGCAGATGTCTCCTTTAGAGGGTCTGTTCCCTACTTCCGCTGGTTTTCTTTGCTATTGTTGTGTTGTCCTGTGTGGTATTTCGGGGATAAGAGATAGGTGACCAGTGGTCCCAGAATTTCCCATTAAGCTACCAGGATACTTTTCCTTGTGTCTCTAAAACAGAAACAGGTATCCCTTTCTGTATCTCAGAAGACTTTATTCCCTTTTTAAAGGGGATGGGACGGTCTCAGTTTCATCACTCTCCTGTTCGTCCCTCCATCTCTTCACATTCTCATCTCAGTAAATGGAGCCACTCTATCCAGCTACTCCAGTCTAAAAGCGTGTCATACTTAACTCATGTCTTCCTCTCATATCCTATGTCACTGATTCTTGACAGTTTGGTGTTCAATCCATCTCCATCTCAAGAGTCCACCTTCATTGCTTACTAGAAGACTATAATGCTTAACTGGTTTCTCCATTCTCCCTCAATTCCCCTCCAAGCTGTTCCCCACTAGCAACAAAGAGATTGACATTGAACCTTGCTTGGGCTGATGACAATTCACTGCTCTTAACTGTCAGATGTCCCCTCATCACAATAACATCCCAAGACCTTACCATGATCCATAGGTTTATATGTCCCAGCTCTCCTGACCTCTCTGGCCATATTCCAACTACAGTGGACTTCTTGATGCTTCTAGAAGAGGCTAGAACTTGTTCCCCACCTCAGATCCCCTGACTTTCTTGTCTCCTCTGCCTGGACACTCTTCACTGAGAGCTTCCTGTGGCTGGTTTCCTTACAGACTTCAAGTCTAAGGGCAGAGGTCACCTCCTCAAAGATGCTTGCCCTGACCCCCCGCCCCCATCTAAGTAAGGCACTCCTCTGCATTTTCTTTAAGTACATCATCGTGCCACCACAGTTAACAGTTAAATGCCTTTGTTCACTTGCTTGTTATCTGCTCGCTCCCCAGATGCTGTCCTCTAGGTGGGTAGAGACCATGTGTGCCTTGATCACTGCACCATATGCCCAGAGTCTAGAGTATTTGTGTCCTTGCACTGCCTAGGGCATAGTGATGTCCTGTGAACCAGATGCTTTAAAACCACAAACATTTCATTGTGGATTTTTGTTGTTTTAAGCCACCTGGCTCAAAAGGAAATAGCGATAAACTCTCATCATATTAAATTCAGATGTAAAATTACTAACATGCATACCTTAAACAGAGTTTAATGTTATAATGCAATATTTCTTCAATAAAATCAATTAAAAACATTTTGTTCTCACAGTTCTGGAACTTAGAAGTCCCAACTCAAGGTGCTGGCAGGGCTGAGTTTCTTCAAAGGCTCTGGGGATGTGCTCCTGCCCCTTCCAGCTCCTGGTGACTCCAGCTGTTCCTTGACCTGCAGCTGCAGCTCTAATCTCTGCCTCCATGGTCACCTTACTTCCTCTTCTTCTGTCTGTCAAATCTCTCCTTGACCCTTATAAGGACACTCGTTATTGAATTTAGGGCTCACTCATGTTATTCAATATAAACTGTTCCTCTGAAAATCCTTAGTCACATTTTTTAGCATGTAGTCATGTTCACAGGTTCTGGGGGTTAGGAGAGGGACTTACCTGTTGGAGGTCCTTGAGTCAGTCCGCTGTACCTTATAAAGTACCTGGTACCCTAAAAGACTTGTTGAATGAAGGAAGGAGTGATAAAAAGAGGACTTCTGTGATCAGACACCAGTGCTCTTACTCCATGAATCTTCATCATGATTAATCATATCTGCCCCAGGCAGAAACAAAGTTGGCACTTGTCTGCACCCTCGGGTGTGACCTTTATTCATCATCTTGGCACATGGCTATCTCTTTGCTCAGAAATGCTCAGAGCACCCACCGGAGAGGGAAAAATCAGACTCCTTAAAGCAAAAGGACAGCAAATATATCTGTCAGCTAGGGTCTGGATAGGAAATAGGTCAAATGAAGAGGTGTTAATGTGAAGATCACTTATCGTGGTATGGGAAGGATGAAGGGAACAAATAAGGGATGGTGAGATCCCCTGTGGGAAGTTATCCCCACCCTTAGGACCAAAGGGAGGGGGGCCAGAAATAGTATTAACAGAATCCTATGAGTGCTAAACTGTCTGGCAGGAGCTATAGTCATCGAGATGGTATCAGAGCATTCTTTGACCTAGTGGTACTTCCAGTTGGCAAAAACCCATCAGATCCAGAGGGAAAAGGAGCTTCTAGGTGCTGTCCATTGTCCACGAAGGTCAACCTTCTGACATGGGGGTTGGAAGAAGACAGGGCATAGGTCTGGTGGAGAGACAAATGGAAATAACAAAGTTGAGCAGATGAGCAGCTATGATTCTGTTTGAAGGACCAGGGAAGCAGGAGGCATTAGATGCTGTCACTTGGTCTAAATAAGTGTCTCTGTTCCCTGCTGCCTCTGTGCCTTCCTGTCAGCAGGGTTTTCCTGTGTCTCCATTCTAACAGCACAGCCCTGTGTTCTACTCCACTGGGCATCGGAAGCCCAGTATCTGACCCACATTTGCACAGGTTCCGGAGATAAAGATGCTGAACCAAAGACAGAAGGAAAGACTGCAGAGTGGGGGTGAAGCCCATCAAGACATGAGCAGGGGCCTGGGAAACGGTCTCAGCACTAACTTGTACCTCATTGGTTCAGTCCCTTGCCTGCCTCAAGGCTCCAAAGAAGAAGCTTTAACTTTTACTTGTAAGTTAGAGCAAAGGAAAGGATGAGAGCAGGGAGGAGGACCATACTGTGTTCCCTGATGGGCTTCCAAATGAAGTGAGTGCTTTCTCCCCTCAAAACACATCCTGGGGCCCTGGGCTGGGGCCTGGGAAAGACACACTTCATGAAGCGCACCCTTTCTCCTTTCCCCACCACCGCTTTGTACTGATATTTAGGAAATCTTTTTTAATTTCTAGAAGAATGAAATAAACACAGATATTCCCCACTGTCTGAAAGTAGAACATCCCTACTTGGAATGATTTGGTAGGGATTGTTTTGGGGATTCTGGGAATGCTGTTACCATTGATTTATGTGGACACATGTTTAAGCATTCTCAGAGCACCAAAACAATCAAATCATACCAAAGAGGAACATTCTACCTCTGGATAGTGGGGGAGTCCTGCAGTATAAATGCTAGAAAGGTCAAATGCCTCCCTGCTTCTTGTGCTTCTTGTGTCTGTTTGCATGCTCTTTCGCCCTTTCCTGGATCCTTCCCCCAGCCCTCACCCCCGGGCCCTATAGGCATGGGGAATGCTGTTCTGTGTTCTCTCTGATCCTGTGAACTCTGCCTATCTGCCTCTGGGGCAGGATGTCACTTATCAAACAGGACAGTCAGTCTTGTTCATGCAGCACAGCCCCATTGGGCAGTCTCTCTGAGGACTTAGTCTCATGTCCACTGACACATCGCGGGGAGGGCCCCTCCAGGTGGGCTGCTGTGCGGCTCTGCAGGTGGAGCCCTTTCTTCAGTGGGAAGCGCATCACAGGGTCTCTGAGCAAGTGTCTGCCAGCCCCCTTGTTTTAGGGGCCACAACTTAAGACCAGGAGGGGTGGCATGGCAGGCATGAGACCACACATCAGTCTCAGGGTGATCTGGGACAGGACCAAGGTCTCTGGAGGCCCAGGGTCTAGCATTCATCCTACATGATGGTCCCAGAATTTGAAAAGCAAAAGAAGAGACATCATGCTTTTTCTTCACAATGGAAATATCACAAAGACATTTGATGATTATAATAGTAAGTAAAGTGTGAGCACTGCAGAATTTCCAATTCAAGGCTACGTGAAATATCAGTGAAATTCCTTTAGCATCTCAATCCACAGAGTTAGCATTTCAGAGTTTCCAGATTTCACAATATCTTTATCACATAATACATGTATGTATGTTTGAAACCTTGGTTCAAACCTCTACATACTTTCCTGTAGCCTACTTCCTTTACTTTAGAATATATGGACCATCGCCTGCTTTCTCACATAATGCATTTCTGAAAAGATGTTCAGAAGTTAAATATGCAAAAGCAAATAATAGACATACATTTTCGAAAGTGATTGCAATTTCTGAGATCTAAATCATACTGGCCTGTCATCCACATCCACACTCTGACAATCTGTTTTTCCTCTTTGCAATTGAACATGATGTCCACAAGCTTAAGTCAGTGAGTGGTGAATCAACAAGAAAGACATCTCTTTGTAGTACCCCAGTGATTTCTTCGTTTCAGTTTTATGAAGTATCTGATCCGGTCTTCTTGTAAATAGCATCATTTTTATTGATTTTATTATTATTCATTTTGATAAAGCAAAAGGCCATGATGCAATAAAATATTCAAGGCTCATTGCACCAACCTGCTCAGTCCTGCTCCCTAATCTGGATTGGGGACTGGCAGGCAGCACCACCCTGCAGAACTCAAATATGCATCTTCCTGCCGAGTTCCCAAGGCAGAAATCTTAGCACCTGAGTGGTGGTTTAAAGTGTCTCCACGAGCAGTGTACAGAGTGGGCTTGTTCAAAAACTGAAATGACAAAGTCAGGGGTACCTGTATCATGGATGTCATTTCCCGGATGAGAAATGACTGCTCCTTAAGAAGGAAAGGCTCTTACTCAAAGGAGATTGGGCAGCTCACAGAGATGCTAGCGGGTGAGAGAACTAGATTTGGAGCTCTGTGTTCCAGGAACAATGGTCAGGCTTATCTTGCTAAGCTGTCATGGCGAGAAAACCACGCAGGCCTAGGTGCTTCAGCTGGCTGTGCTGGGAACTCATTTTTGCCAAAACCATCCCAGCCCCGCCGCTGACACCAGCTCTGTGTCACCAACTCCGCCTCACAGGTCCACACTCCTTGCCAGCACAACACTACCCCTCTGACCCTGTTCCTCACTTCCTTTTCGGAGGCTTGTGGAAGCCATCTCACTGGAGGGGAGTTCCATACCTGTGTTCCAGTTGCAAAGGGAGCTGGAAGGTGGGCTTTCTGGCTTCCACCTAGGGGAGAAGACATCCTAAGAGAATTCATTCCCCCAAACATGCGATGAATGTTCAAATCTGCTGGAAATACAGGGGGTTAAAAAAAAAAAAAGAAATTTTAAAGGTTGGATAATATTTCATTTTTTGCATTAGCCAGTTCATTAAAATTATGTCCTTTATTTTTGCTATTAAGGACCATACTACTATAAATGGCTTTGTGTATTGCATATATATGTATGTATATGTATGCATACACATATATACATGAACATGCAAATATAGTTACATACTTTAACTATCTTTACAGCATTCTTAGGAGTAGAAGCTCTGATTACAGAATATTTTAAATCTGATGTTTTGATGTATATTGTAATGCTGTCTTCCTAAAAACTTCTAAAGTGCCTCTTAAGAAAGATAGATCATGCTTCAAGGAGTTGTCAGGTTTAGATAAGTTTTAATAATATTCAAATAATAAAAAAAATGTTAGCCCAGGCTTGTTTCTCTAGAGTTGCTTTATTAATCTAGAGTAAATGGAATTGTCCTTTGTCCTACTGGACCTGATAACAGAAAGATAACTGCACTAGGACTCCCTGGGACTAGACATGTATTTTCCAGGCTCTCAGTTTGGGTGCTGCACGATAGGATCTTTGTGATCCATTTTTGTGACTCTCCTCTGAGTCCTTGGGACAATTAATTCCAAGTTGCTCAACCAGCCACAGGGTTGCTACATACGTCTTTTTGTTGTTTATTTTTAAGGGAAAAGTGTGGGCAGGAAAGAAGGTGAGTTGGAAGGCAGGGCAGAAGAGAGAGGAAAAGACATTTTCATTTTGTTTATTGAGTTATTCATGTTGGTTGTTTCCCCTGGCTCCAGAAAGTGAACCCAGGTCCAGATATATGTGGACTGCACTTGGCCGGAGGTGGCGGACCAAACCGCTGCACCACAGGATACCACAGGTCAGCAGATAGTTTTATAGCAGTGACTCCACGACTCTAGGAGATGCTTCTTTACAATGTTACCTATGGAAAGTGTGCCCCTTGGAGTTGTGCAGTCTGTAACCTGCACAATAGTGCATGGTGCCCTGCCAAGCTAAGCAAGACTCACCACTTGGAAACCCTTCTAATACTTCTTTTGGACATTTAATTCATTTGTATAAGGCAACAGATAATGAAACATTAAGCCCATTTCCCCTCCAGAGCTATAAGGCAGCTGTGGTGACAGCTCCTAAGTATGTAAGAAATGCATCTTGAATTCTGTGACATTTTACATTCCCAACTTTGCCCAGTGGCCAATGGTGCCTTCTCCCAAGTGACATATTGATTATACATACATGCAGGGTGATGCCGATCGTGTTCAGTGTTGTGAGCTCATCATCTGTTATCCCATTCTCATTGTCATCCTAGACCCAGACAGTATCAAATTGGAAGCAGTAGTGTAGAAAATTACCAACAAATCAAAAAGACTACAGCTGTGAACGGAATCAGGCCATCGCTCCACATTTAGTATTTCCCCTGATGTAAGCACCCTGCCCCTCTCTTCGCCCTGTTAGGAGGCCTCGGAACTGGGAGTGTGCTAGAGGGATGAAGGCTGAACTCTGACCTTGCTGTGAAGTGAGGTGCCACATGTCCCTGGAAGCAGCAGAGTCAGCTGTCCTAGAAACCATGTCACATCATGGAGGCCATGAGGTGGCTCACCAAGGTGTGACAGTGAGGATGTAGGATTGACATGTGGTGATTTATGTGGCTGTGAATGGCAATTTCACTCGTACGGGGCACCCTGGATGGCCCATTTCCCCAGGTTTTATGAGATTCTCATTAATCACACCCCTCCAGGTCGATTTGTGACCAAGGCGATAATGAGAGGGTGCCATGGTGCTTGTTGGCATGAATGTAGGCACAGCTCTGTCAGGGCGGGTAATTTCATGCATCATCAGAGTGAAAAGCCTTAATGAATGGTGTGCGGGCAAGGCATACCTTGTCGCCGTGATAACTGTAGGCTCTTCTGTCATTGCACTCACTGTGCCTGTTGTCCCTTTTGTGTTTGCTTAACATACCTGTGGGGGATGTGAATGGGGCCTGCATTCTTATCAGAACCCATGCGCGTGCCCTCCTCACTTTCTAAAAAGTCCATCCCAGCTCTCTGCTGGCTCACAGAGGCTGCACAAGGACAGTGGAACTGGGGACAGTCCCTGCCTCAGGGGCTGGTCCTTCTGAGTCTGGGGGAGAGATGATTACAGATGGGAGTAAAGGGGCCACATCTGTGCCCGACCAGGTAGGCTCAACCCTGGCTGGTAGCACACCAAATAGTAGATAAGAGCTATGTGTCTCCCTGGTTGTGGGACTCGGAACCAGGGTAGTCAGAGATGACATGGTAGAAGGAGAAGGCTGTCCCCTGGGAAAGCCCTGGTAGGACGCTCCATTCCGAGAAGGCTCTTCCCTGCCCACTGCCCTTACCTGCCAACCACCAGGGCCGGGGATGCCCCTCCTCCCCCAGCGCTTCTACCCCCACCCCACCCTCCTGACTGGACTAAGACTCTGGGTTTGCTTTGGAAGCAAGGCAAACTCAGAGGACAGAGTCAAGGCCTCTCCCAGGGAAAGGACTGAGGCTGTTTGGAAACCCGCTTGGGAAATCCCACCCTTCTCTGAAGTCACCCTCTGAAACCCACACCTTCTCCATGACTTGGATTAAGGAGAAGCTGAGGGCTCAGTCACAGACCCTCTTTTGAATCTCAGTGTCTCCATTCCTGTATTAAGTCACTCATTCAACATCTCTGAGAGAGCTGTTGCCACACTGGTCTAGGGACTGAGAACATAGTAATAGAGCAAACCTCTAGAAGTCCAACCCTCAGGGAGCTTCTTTTTCCAATGGGGAGAGAGACAGCAGAGACTCAGAAGGGCTGAAGGTGAGAAGACAGCGGAGAAGGGGCAGCCATGCTGTGGTCGGGGGATTGAAGTTTTAGGTGTCTGGTCAGGAAAGGCCTCGTGGAGGACAGAGTGAGCCCCCAGGTGTCTGGGGGACACTCAGGCAGGGCTGGGCCTGGAGTGTTCTGGAATCGCACCAAGAAAGGGTGTGGCAGAGTGAGGGCCAGAGAAGGGACACCAGTCAGAGAGAAGACGGGGTCTCATCTTGTAGGGCTGTGCATAGTTCTTGTGAGGACGTGCTCTTCTCCTTGGACCGAAGTAAAGACAGACATCACTGGGGAAAGGGAGGTCAAGAAAAGGAGTGACATGATCTAATCACTGTGTGAGAGGACAGAGCTGGCTTCTGTGTGCAGAACAGTCCCCAAGGTTGGGCAAAGCGGGTGGCGGGCGTAGGAGCCCAGCGAAGCATCTGAGAGTGATGGTGTTCTGCACCAGTGGTGGGAGACTGTGAGGCGGGTCTGCCTTCTGATCAGGGTCTGCTGGATCCGCTGATAGATGGGGTTGGGGTGTGAGAAGGAGCCAAGGATGACGGCAGGGTTTTCCCACTGAGCAGCTGCGAGGACCGAGTTGTCATGATCTGACTGAGGAAGCGTGAGTGGAGTGGCTTTATGGAGCAAGGAATCAGGGATTCAGATCTGAGTCGTTTACGTCTGAGATGCCTGTTAGCTCTTCAGGTGAGGGGAATGGGGCCTGGAGTTCAGGAGTGAGGGCCAGGCAGGACTGAGGGCCAGGCTAGAGATACCAGTTTCAGAGCTGTCATCTTATACAAGGTGATAAAAGCCATGAAGGAAATGGGAGAGTTCTCCAATACAATGAGTGAGAACAGAGGAGGTCCCACCACGAGGCCCCAGAGTGCCTAGCACTGTGAGAGGGGAGACCTGAGTAGGAACCAGCACAGCAGATGGGGAGGAGTGGTCGCAGAGGGAGGAGGAAACCCAGAGAATGACGTTCTAGAAGTGAGAGGAGTGTTGCTAAGGCGGGGAGCACTCAGTTCTGTCCAGTCCCCCATCACAGGACTGCCAGCTCCACAAGCACAAGAACTGGCTCCCTCTTGCTCTGTGCTTGACCTCCAGCCCCTAAACTAGGGCCTGGCACACAGTCCGTGTGCAGCAAATGGTTTGGGGAGTGAATCAGTGAGTCCGATAAGAGGAAGATGGAGAACGTGGCATTGGATGTGACAAGTGGTGTGGTGAGGACGAAATCCCATTTGGGGTGTGTTCCTGGGGAGAGGATGGGCAGGCACAAGAAAAAGAATCAAGAAGTGACTGTCACTGGAGGAAGGAAGATGTGAGTCTGTTCTTTCCTGTCACATCATTAATGGGATCATCTTCTAAAGAATCTGGCTTCCATCTTATCTGCTGCATCCCTACCATTGAAGTCCAGAATCCACCACGATTCAGCAAAATCCATCTTTCACCTCTTCAATTTGCTATCCCTCTGCTTACCCTTCCATTCCATCCAAAGAGTGCAGGTCTCAGCTGTTTTCCTTACCAGCCGTGTAACCACGAACAATTACTATCTGAGCCTCAGTTTCCACCTCCGTATAATGGGGACAGTCACAATATTTTCCTGGTAGGGTTGTTAAGGGAATTAAGTGCTACTGTTTATCAGTGTTCTATAAATCCTGACAATTTTTATTCCTTGTTCTGACATCTCCATAGTCCATTTCTTAAAATCCTCTCCAAAGTCCCATTGAAGACTGCCCACTCAGTCACGTACAGCAATCACATAATGGCAGCCAGTATTTGTATAGTGCTTACTCTTTGCTAACTGAGTACCTTCACTATAGAAACTCACCTAATTCTTAGAGCAGTTCTAAATGCTAAGTTCTGTGATGGTTCTCATTTTTAATAAAATGAAATTGAGGCAGAGTGGTTGGATGCCTTGTCTCAGGCTGCACAGCTCACAGGTGAAGAGCCAGATTGCTTCATTCATTTGAGTAAATCTTTACTGAGTGTTCATTGTACACCAGGCCCTGTACTGGACACTGGGGTTTTGAAATCTAAATGACCCTGTCTCTGTCCTCCAGGACACCTCACCCTGGCCTTCTTAACCACTTAGAGCCAAAGCACAGCTTTTGAATTCCCATAATCCTTATTGCCCGTCTGTCTTTCAGCAGATGCTGCTCTGAGAATTATCCTGACATATGAGCCCCTTAGGTCCTTGTGGTCGAGGTTTTGTTCTGGGATCTCTGAGCCTTGGAATCATAGTCATGTCTTACATCTCACCAGGACTCAGTACGTATCTTCTGAAACAGTCATTTGTCCTAACAACCTCTCAAGGTTTATTCGTTCATGTAACACATATTAATGGAGGGACTGTTAAGGGCCAGGTGCTGACCTGGGGCTTGGCGACTCATTGTTAGATAAGATGGACTCCCTGCCTTCATGGTGTCATTCACTGTGAGGTATCTTGGTACCACCATTCTGCGTCCTCTTCTCACCCAGATCATTCATGCCCATCTCAGGACCTCTCCCTCTTATCATTTGAACTAAGTTGGATTTACTTGGATTTTGTTGAGCAAAGGAGTGGTGATATTTCCCTTCTCTGTTGTAAACACAGAAAGGAGGAGCAGAACAGTTTTAAGGAGCTGGTAGTGTTTCTAGTCCACACACATTTTCATATACAAACAAGGATGTGTCTCTCAGTCTTTCCCAAACCGACTGTTGAAGTCAATGCTTTATTTCACATCAAGACCACCATTATCAAGCATATAAAACAAGTTGCTTTCTGGAGACCTCTTTACCTTCTCTGGTTATAGGAGTCCTGTGGAGTTTAGTCATTAAACCTGTTGGGGAATTATGATCTTCAAAGCCCATCATGCATATGATGCATCATTGAAGCTTCTTAAAAAGAATGAGCCTTCCCTTCCTAACTGCCTTTGTAATCTAGAGGAGGAGAGGACTGCTTTCCACTACAACAGAGACATAAAGAACAGAGGTGATGGCAGTGTGATGTCTCTGGTCTCCTTCCTAGGTTTTTAAAAAATAATAAAATGGGCAATAGATCAATAATGTTCCAGGTAGAGGAACTATTCTTTTACCCTCTACCAAGGATGCAATAAATAAGAGATTCCATTGTCTGCAGACCTTTTGTTTAAAAACCGTATATATGTAACTTAGCTCTGGGTGAACAGGGCAAAGCTCTCTGATGCCTGGAGGATATCTGTTTGAGCTTGCTTGCTGTGGAGAATGAAGGGCTCTCCAGGAAAGGGCAAGCAAAGAATGATGGAGGAGCAGGGCATGAGAAACCCTCCGTATAGTTATTTTCTTCTTAACATGTCTGACAAATCCCGTATCTTAGCTGATGTTGTCTGTGTCAGCACCTCCTAAGTGGAAATGTTTCAGAGGACTCATATTGCTACTTGTGAAAACAAATAAGTTGACTTCTTTTTCTAGGAAGATGGAGTAGACAAATGTTTCCCTTTTCCTTCCCGCTAAGTACTACTTGAAATCCCGGACATCGTATATGAAACAAATATAGTAAAGTGAGGAGGAAAGGACAGACATACTGTGACTTCAGGATCCAAGGAATATCATAGTGGTGAGTTCCCTAGGTCTTGTTTGTGTTCCATTTGTCCCAGACTTCGAAGTAAAGAAGCCAGCAGTCTGGAAATGCCAACAAATACAGCCAAAAATAAAGAGCCTCAACAAAAGTCTATTCTCTTTCGCCAGAGGACCAGGAAGGGAACAGCCTAGCAAGGCAGAAAACTTTTACAAGTAACCGCTCTACCTCAGACAAACAATCTAGAAATGAATGTGACTCTATCTCTGAATATACCGATAAAAGTCAAGTTGGATTTTCAATCATTATACTAGTCTGAAATGAAATTACTTAATCCCCTTACCAGAATGGTGACAGAGAAAGCTGAGGAGGGAGCCTGAGGGAATATACCCTCAACCGAGGAACCAGGAACCCCTCTTCTTACTGAGATAGTGTCAGGGGTGACCTAGTGGAGTGAGGAATTTTTCCAACATAGTCTCTCTTGGTCACAAAGCTACTCTCCCTCTTCCTCTCCTCACCCCATCATATTAGTGGAGTTAGTGTGAGGAGCACTCATGAGGAATTCCTAGTATTCTCTGCTGGAGAGGTATCGGTGGAGCACTTTCAGGAAGTTGAAGCTGCTACATCTACCCAACAGTGATAAGGAACCCACCTCTTAAGTGTCAGTAGAAGCGAAGTAGGGAACGTAGACTCCTGCATCCACTTGACAGTAACAAAATGGCACCCGTCCCCTTCTCCCACTTGAGCAGTGTCAGAAGAAGTCAGCTAAAGCAGGTTTCAGTCACATTCAGACGTGTTCATTAGCCAGATTGTGTTAACCATTTTACAAAGTATGTGCATGCCAGATGATCACATGTACATTTAAAATATATACAGTCTTATTTGTTAATTGTACCTACCTAAAGTTTAGAAATAAATAGCTGGAGTCTAAAAACATAACATCCAAAATATTATATCCAATTTTTATTTAAAAATTATTCACTATGTTAAGAACCAGGAAAATCTCAAAATGAAAAAATTCATGCCAACTTTGAGGTGGCAGAGAGGTTAGAACTATCTGACAATATTTTTAAAATAGTCGTTATAAAAATGCTATGGTGAACAATTATGAACACACTTGAAGTAAATTAAAAATACAGAAAATCTCAACAGACAGAAGATATAAGGAAGAACCAAATGAAAAAGCTGAACAAATCCAGTAGTTAAAATAAAGAAATTTAATAGTGGGTCAATAGCAGAATGGAGGGGACAGAAGAAATAATTAGTGAATTCCAAACTAGAATAGATTTTCCAATCTGAAAAACATACAGAAAATAGACATAAATTAACAGAGTCTCAGGAACTTGTAGGACTATGACAAAATTCTAATACTTGTATTTTCAGAGTCCTTGAAGGAGAGAAGAAGAAAGTAAGACTAAAAAATTATTCAAAGAAATAATGTTGGAAAACATCCTGAATGAGCAAAGAGTCAATTTATGTATTCAGGAAGGTTAGCAAACTCCAAAGAAGATAAATCCAAAGAAATCCACACCAAGACACATCATAGTCACCTTTCTGAAAAACAATGACAAAAAATCTTGAAAGCAGAAAGGGAGAAATGACACTTTTTATGGCAAAACCAATTTGAATGACAGAGTATTTCCCATCAGAAACAATGGAGGCCAGAAGGACATGGCACACCATTATGACCAATGAAAGAAAACTATAAGCCCAGAATCCTATATCCGGAGAAAATACTCTTCAGGCATGGAGGAATGATGAAATCATCCTCAGAAAAAAATTGAGAATTTTTATCTAGCAGAACATTTCATCTAGCAGAACTTTAAACAGAATATTTAAAGAAAATTTTCTGATAAAGGAAATTGTAAAAGAAATCTTGGTACATCAGGAGAAGGAAGGAAGACTGCAGTAAGGAAAAATATGGGTATATACATATGAGAAATAGAATTTCTTTCTCTTCTTGAGTTTTCTAACTGATGTTTGATGTTTGAATAAAAATTAAACACTCTGATTTGGTTTTAAGTGTATATAGAAGAAAGATTTGGTACAATTACAAATCAGAGGATAAGGGAATATAAAGGCACTGGTAGAATATATACTTGAACAGGTAAAATTATGAAATCAGTAGACTATCATTTGTTATGTATAAATAATGCAGGATTTAGAGCAGCCACTAAAAAGACAATATAAAGATCAATGCTCAAAAAACACTACAAGTCAAAATGGAATTCTAAAAATGTGTGAGTAACTCACAGAAAGTTAGATGAGGAAAAAAGAGATGAAATTCAGAGAGAACAGACAACAAAAGCTAAAATGACAAGTTTAAGCATTTCAATTAAATGTAAATAGTTGAACTATACCAATTAAAATGGATTTTCAGAGTGAATTTAAAAATATAACCTTGCTAAATGCCATCTACAAGAAAGTCACTTCAAATATGATATAGTAAGGATAAATTTAAAAGGATGCAAGCATTTATCAAAACAAAGCCAGAATGGTTTTATTAATATCAGGTAGTGTAGACTTCAGAGCTTAGAAAATACTAGCAACACAGAAATTACATAATAATGAAAAGATTAGTCTGTCAAGAAGGCATAGCAATCCTAAATGTGTATGTACCAAACAACAATTACAAACTATGTGTGCTGAGAAGACTGAAAGGAAAAACATACCTCCAAAATTATAGTTGGAAAATTAAACACCTTTTATTCAAATATTAATAGAACAGCACAAGAGGAAAACAGCAAAATTATAGAAAACTCAAAATCAGTACCATCGACCAGCCAGATCTTATCCACATTGATAGAACATTCTATCCAACAACAGCAGAATATACCTTTTAAAATTCACGCAGAACATACACAAGATAGACCGTAGTCAAGACCAAAATATAAACTTTAACAGACTTGGAAAAATTGAGATCATACAAGGTATATTCTCCAACCACAGTAGAATCAAACTAGAAATCTATAGCAGAAAGATAATAGAAAAAATTTACTACCACTTGAAAACATAACAATGTACTTCTAAATAATCCAGTCCAAGAAGAATTCTCAAGAATTTCAAAATATATTAAATTGAATGAAAAGAAAAATAAAGCATATCAAAGTTGTGAGACACAAAGCCACACTAAGGAAGACATTTATAGTACTAAATGCATACATTAGGAAAGAGGAAAATCTCAAGTATTATAAAGGTCAGACCTGAAGAACTTAAAAAGAGAAGAGCAAAATAAACTCAAAACAAAATGAAGTAATGAAACTAATAGTAGAAAGTGATGGCATTGAAAAGGGAAAATCAGTGAAACAAAGACATGGTTCTTTGAAAAGATAAACAAATCGACAAGCCTCTATTAAGACTGACAAAGAAAACAAGGGCGCAGATACAAATTACCAATACCAGGAATAAAACAAAGGCTATTACTACATATCCTAAAGACATCAAATTGATAGTAAGTGATTCTTAAATTTGACACCTTAGATAAAAAGGGCTAATTATTCAAAATACGTATACCTCCACAACTCACCTAATATTAAATAGATATTTTGAATAGTTCAAAACAATTAAGGACATTGAGTTAGTAATAATAGGAAAAACTTTCCCAAAAGGAAATCTGCAGACCCAGTGAGTTTTGCTGGAGAATTTAAATTAAATGTTTAAACACTTAACACCATTCAGTCTTTTCTAGAAAATAGAAGAGGAGGAGACATGTCCCACTTCATTTGATGAAGCTGCTGTTACTCTGACATCAAAACCTCAAAGCCAGACTAAAATACAAGACTCCTGAAGACGCATCTCTCTCACAAATACAGATACAAAATCCTTATGAAATATTAGTAGAGAGTTCAACCAAATATAAGCAGAATCATATACCAAGACCAAGGGGGAGTTTATCACAGGGATGAAGAGTTAGTTCAAACCTGAAAAATCACTGTAATACACCATAGTAAAATGTTTTTGTAAATCTGCCATATTAATACACTAAAGAAGAAAAATCACATGATCATATCAATTGATACCAAAAAAGCATTTGACGAAATTCAGTTCATGTATAAAAACTGTCAAAAATAATAGAGGAACTTACCCAACTTAGTAAGAGGATCTGCAGAAAAATCTACAACCAATCTTTTTTAAAAAGCATTTTAATTTATTTAATTGTTCATCTTGGTGGTTCCCCTTGGCCCCCAGGACATGAACCTGGGTCTTTGTGATGTATCTGAACTGTTAGGCTGGAGGTGGTGAACCTAACCACTGCTCCACCAGGGTGTACCTACAACTAATCTTACATATAATTATAAAAATGAACATTTTTCACCTATCATCAGAACAAGACAGCAGTGTCTCATCACTCATACTTGTATTCAACACAGTGCTGAAAGCATTAGCCAATGCAGTAAGACAAGAAAAATAAATACCAAATATCATAAAGGAAAAAAAATAGTCCCTGTATGAAGATAACTTCATTATCTACATCAAACATTCCACAGACTCTAGATTGTGTAATATTGGTAAATGAATAAGCACATAGACCAATGGAACAGAATAAAGAGCCCAGAAATAGACCAGCAAAATAGGTCTAACTGATTTATTAAGGTAAATTTTATATAAAATATACTTAACTATTTTAAATAAATAAGTGAGTGACATTTAGTATATTCATGATGTGATACAAGTATGACTTGTATCTAATTCAAAAACATGTTGATTATTCTAAAATAAAACCCCGGGTCTATTAAATAGTACCCATTTATCTTTATAACCACCAGTTGATTTTCTATGGATTTACCTATTTTAAATCTTTCATATAAACAGAATCATACAGTATGTGACATTTTGTGTCTGACTTCTTTCACTTAACACATTGCTTTTGAAGTTCATCCTCAAAAGCATGTATATAAATACTTAATTCATTTTATGCCTGAATAATATTCCATTATGTATATTTACCACAATTTGTTCATCCATTCATCCATTGATACACGTTTGGATTGTTTTCAACTTTGGGCTATCACCAGTAGTGCTGCTGTGACATTCATGTGGAAAGTCTTTGTTTGGAGCCTGTTTTCAGTTCTTTTGCATCCATACCTAGGAGTATAATTGCTGGGTCAAATGATCATTCTCTGTTGCACAGTTTTTTTTAAAGAGGAAGGAAGCGGGCAAAAATAAAGTCAGGTAGGCAGGCAGAAAGGGAGAGAGAGGAGGAAGAAGCTTTTGAAAAATTTACTTAATTGTTCATTTTGGGTGTTCCTCCAACTTTGGGCTGCAAACTCAGGTCTTTGGCTTTACAAGGCCTCTGCTGGAGCTGCAGATTTAATTTGCTGCGCTACCTGGGTACAACTGTCTAACCTCTTGCGGGGCCACCACATTGTTTTCCATAGCAATTGAACCATTTTGTAGTCCTGGAATGAGTGTATAAAGTTTGCAGTAATCCATTTCCTTGCCAACACTTGTTATTTTCCAATGAAATAATATAGCCATCCTAGTAAGTGTGCTGTAGTATCTCATTGTGCTTTTGATTTGCATTTCCCTAATGATTAAAAGTGTTGACCATACTTCTTGTTTTTTTTTTTTTTTTTTTGCCATTTGTATATCTTCCCTAGGGAAATGTTTACTCCAGTCCTTTGCTCATTTTAAAAAGTGATTGTCTTTTAGTTGTTGAATTGTAAGAATTATTTATACATTCAGATTATTAATCCCTTATCAGTATATAATTTGGAAATATTTTCTCCTATTCTGTAGGTTTCTTTTCATTTTTTTGATACACAAAAGTTTTAAATTTGGATAAACTTTCATTTCTATAGCTTTTTATTTTGTTCTCCTAATTTTGGTGTCATATTTAAGAATCCATTGCTAATTTCAAGGTCATGTAGACCTTCCTCTATGTTTTCTTCTAAGAGTTTGTGATTTTAGCATTTATATCTAGGTCACTTATCAATTTTGAGTTAATTTTAGTGTACAATGTGAAAATGAAGTTTAAATAAATTCCTTTATCCATGAATATTCAGTTGTCCAAGTATCATTTGCTGAAGAGACTATTCTTTCCTTTGTTGAATAGTCTTGGCACTCTTATTGAAAATCAGTTTGCCATAGATGTATATTTCTGGACTCTCATTTCTATTCCATCTATATATGTATATGTATATATATACACACAACACACAGATATATATATTGTTATGTGGGTATATATAAACACACATATATCTATCTGTATAGCTAGATATAGCTTTATGCCAGTACCATACTGTTTTGATTTCTGTAGCTTTGTAGTAAGTTTTAAAATAAACACGTGTGAGTTCTTCACCTTATTTCTTTTTCAGTATTGTTTTGGTTTTTCAGGACTCCTTGAAATTTCTGCCCAACTGATTTTTTTCAAAGGTGCGAGGCAATTGAGTGGAGGAGAGATTTCTTTTAAAGAAATAGTTGTTGAGTAATTGGACAGTCTTAGGGGAAAAACTGAATTATAATTTAAGTCTCAGACCTTGTACAAAAATTTACTCAAAATGGATGACATTTAAGTGTAAAACTATTAAACTTGTAGAAACTAGGAGAAAGTATTTGAGATCTTGCATTTAGACTTGACATCAAAAGTAAGGGGAAAATGATACATTTTACTGAATCAAAATGAAATTGAAAAATCTTTTCTCTCAAAAAGACCCTGTTAAGAGGATGAAATGATAAGCTAAGAGACTGGAAGAAAATATTTGCAAAAGACCTATTTACAAAGGACTAGTATCTAGAATGTATAAAGAACTTTTAAAACTGAACAGTAAAAAAGTCCAAGCAATCCAATTAGAAAATGACCTAAAGACATAAAGAGACATTTTGCCAAAGAAAATATACAGGTGACAAACATGTGAATGAAAATATGTTCAACATCATTAGCCATTAGGGAAATGCAATTTAAAACTACAATGAAATGTTACTACATATCAGAATGACTAAAATAAAAAAAATAGTGACACTAGCAAATTCGGACAAAGATGTAGAGAAATGGAATCATTCATGCATTGCTGGTGGGAATGTAAAGTGGTATAGCAACTGTGGAAAGTACCTTGGCTATTTCTTTATTCTTTCTCTTTTTTAAAGAGAGGAATGAAGAAAAAGGGGGAAGAAACATCTTGAAGGAAGGGAGGAATGAAAGGGTGTGAGAGAGGGAGGGCGGTAGGGAGAAAGGGAAAGAAGCAGTTTTTAATTTATTTATAGGTCTTTTTTTTTTTTTTTCTGTTGTCCCTCTGAACCCACAATTGCGAACCCGGATCTTTGGGTTTGATATGGTCTACATCCCAGCCACTGGCTTAGCGCTTGAGCCATCTGGCGTGCTTTGGTTATTTCTTCAAAAACTCAACATGCAACTCTCTACAAGCCAGCACTTGCACTTGTGGTCATTTATCACAGATAAATGAAAAATCTATATTTCTATAAAAATCCTGTCCACAAATATTTATAGCAACTTTATTTGTGATATCCAAAAATGGAAGAAACACAGGTGATGAAACAAATATCATCTTACCACACCAAAGACTACTACTCAATAATACAAAGGAGCCAACGACGGAGAGCAGAGCCAACTGAATGAATCTCTAGCTAATTACACTGAGCAAAAAAGCTAATCTCAAAGATTACATATTGTACATTTCTTTTTATGTCATTCTGGAAATGACCAAATTAAAGAAGCAAGAACAGATGAATAGTTGCCAGTGGCTAGTGATGAGGAGGGAAGGGAGCGGGAAATGAGGTAGGTGTGGCTACAAAGGGGCTGCTGGCTGCCTGCTCTTGATGGTGACTGTATCAATGCTGGGATTCTAATTGTAATATCTTGCTATAGTTTTGCAAGAAGTTATGCTTGGAGAAAACTGGGGCAAAGGTATATTTCTTACAAGGGCATGTGAAGCTCCAATTATTTCAAAAGAAGACTTAATTAAAAATCAATAAGTGATACATTATTTCAGTGTTTCCATTTGTAATAAAAGACTGGATTTGTCAGCTGTAACACTTGAATTCATTCAGGGTTAGGTTGGGTTCAGATGAGGACACTCATGACTCCGTCACTTTGTTTATTTCTTGGCTATGTAATACTGGCTGCTCTATGGTTGAGACTGTTATATTTTAAATTGCTTTTCTTTTTAGTCATATATGTTTGATTTGGGCCCATAATGGATTGTATTTAAAGACAGGAAACATAAGGAACTCAGTGATGAAATACAAGATAATTAAGAGCAAAAAAATGGGAAGACTCCAATTCTACTTCAAAATTACCTTCACCAATCTGTAAATTGCATTCGTTTGATAAAAATCCTTATATAGAACATCAAGATGTTTTTAGTACTTCCAAAAACAGTGTTAGGAAAGGAAAATAGAGTGACAATTATATCCAATTTGGCTTTTCATTTATTGAGAATAAAGGCTCTGTCCACACCCACAATGAGCTATTTGCAGAGTGCTTGCAAATAGCGGTCTGAAATCTTTCCCCTCCTGTCATTTATAAACAAAACATACAAAAATAAAGCAGTAGTGTTTTTAAGCATGAAAATTTCATAATTTCAAACATCAGTTCTTAGAAAATAGTTCTTGTCTGTGCTTGATGCTATGCCATGGAGTTAAATTCCAAAAGTACTTTTTAAATATACCTTCAGTTCCAAATCAGATAAAACAGCATTTTTCAGTATCAGAAAATTGTGTTTTCTCTTATATAACTTAATAAAAATGAAACATTATGCATTTGTTAAGTGATACAAAGTGGGGTGGGCCCTGGTAGAGTAGTGGTTAGGTCAGCTGCCTCCAAAAGAGCACAGTCCACACACATCCCAAGGACCCAGGTTTGTTTCCTGGGGCTGGGGAGGACAACCAAGATAACAACTAAATACAAATTGGAAAAAAAGCTTCTTTCTTCTCTTGCCTGCTTGCTGACTCACCTTCATTCCTGCCTGCACCTTTCCTTTAAAATAAAATGATTATAATAAAGTGGAAATATGTAAAAACTATGTATTAGGAATATTATTAATGATTGCATTAAAACAAACTTTAGATTACACTATGTAATATGATATTCTTAAATAATTTATTCCAAACTGAAAATGCTTCCCTAGTCACATGCCTCACGAAGATGGCAAAACCAGTTTAAATAGTCTTGAAGGGGGTTACAGTGAAAGGTATTTGTAGGTCATTTAAGGCCAGGCAATGCTGATGTACTTGTCAGCTTTAAGGTGTCCTGTACATGTCAGTTATTTTGTATCCACTTCTTTTATCTAGGGCAAGTAGGTAATGAAGGGTCCTGGCTAATTACTTATTCTCCATAACTGACAATTACTAAATGTCTGAGCATTGGATTGGGGTCAAGAGGTTTTCACCTTTGGTTAGCTTGGGGTTCTTAAACAAATAAAGTGGGATGATGACAATATTAGTAGTACCTCTCACCCATGCTCTGTGTCTGAGGTCATCAAATTAATGCATCCCATTTTAATTTACATCATTCCCATTTTTACTTCTTTGTCATTTGGTATGTTTCTACTTTGAGTAACAGAGAACCCCAACTCAACTGATTTTAGTGACGAAGAAAGAAATCCAAGGTAGAGTAGATTCAGAGTCGGTTATTTCAGCAGTTCATTTCAGCAGGTCATTGCAGTCTAGGTTCTTTCCATTTTCCCATTTTCCATCTTTCATGGGTCACCTTGACTGCCCTCACGTTGCAAAACGGAGGCCATGGGTCCCAAGTCCCTTGTAGTTAATGAAGGAATCAGAAGGGAAGAGAGGTATCACATCTTCCTATGCATCCCTCTGTCCCTCAGCTGACTTTCTTTCCCCTCTGCTTGGCCAAAACTGGATCCCACATGTGACCAGTCGCAGTCAAGGAGAAGGGGAGCTCCAAGATTGGCCTAGATCATGATGAAGATGAGACACCTGAAGAGAATTGACATTCTATAGGCAGAGAAATGAGTGAGACTATACATTTGATTTTATATGACAAAGGCTCAGGATGAGGACAATTAGATAAATATACCGTAGATTCAGAACAGAAGGCTCTCCAGGCACCTATCTGTAGGATGCGAATTCTGAGATATTATTAGCTGCCACATACATATACGCTGTGTGTAACTGATACAGAATTGTGTAGTGAGTAAGAGGGTGGGCTCTGAGTCAGATCCTAGCTCTTCTATTTGCCAGACAAATTATCTTAGTGTGGTTATGTAACTTCTCTGAGCTTAACTTATAAAATGGGAACCTTATGGAATTATTGTGATGATTAGGTGAAACTGTATATAAAGGGTAGAACTAGTAACCAATGCATGGATAACAATCAGTAAGTCTAAGGTGCTGGGATGCTGGCAGTGATGATGTTGATGTTGATGATGATGATGATGATGATGGTGGTGGTGATGGTGATGGTGATGATGGTGATAATGATGATGGTGGTTATGATGAAGATAATGATGAGCTGGAAAAGACTCTACCTCTCAGGAGATAAACAGCTGTTTTCCTGTGTTCATTGTTTTCACCAGTCACCATGCCCTCTCTCCTCTTCTCTATGCAGCAGCCAAGATGATCTATTAAAAACGTGCAAAAGATCATGTCATTCTCCTGCTCACAACCCTCCGCTGGCTCCTGTAACACCTAAAATCAAGTCTAAACTCCTTATTTATCACAGGCTATATAGGCCCTGTGTGATCTGGCCCCTGCCTACCTCCCTTCTTCTACAGCACCCAGATCCCTCTGTTCAGCAGTGATGACCCGTGTCACATCAAACAAGTTCCTGAATCACATTCCTGCTGTCTGGTGTATTTTCTGCCTGAACCCTTGCCCCTCTAGATCTAATATCTTGTCCCCTGCTATTCATGTCTCTGCTCGAAGCACCTCCTCAGAGAGAACTGGTGATCTACCTTAAAAAGAGTCACCACTCCTACGTCTCATTACTCCTAGTCTGGATTCTCTAGAAAAGCTTACGTGCTCACCTTGACTGAGGGCAGCAAGAGCAAGGAAGGTGAAAGAATGGACACTGAGCAGGCCTGACCTCATGACAAGTACACAGAGAGCTCGGTCATCCATGATGACTTAAGACAGGACAGAAGCGCTGCATCTCAGGGCAGACCATCAGGGAGCGAGTGTATCTGCCTGCCCCCTCCTGTGCCCCATCCCCATTGTCACGTCCACCCCTCAGGGGTATACTGAGTACCTCCTCCAGGCAGCCTCCTGAAACCCTGAGCCCCATGAGTCCAGTCATCATCACAAGGCCCCTGTCTTCCTGTCTTCAGGGTTTCTTGATCTGAGACAGTAACGTGGACAGCTGAGCGACCTGGCTCTAAAACTGGGATCCACGTGGGACATGTGGTCAGGAAGCAAAGCAAATGACAAAGCTTCAGTGGGGTGGAGGTCACTGTGCCCACGCAGATTTAGGGGGCATGTAGACTGAGTCTAGTTTCATCTTATAGAGCCCCATCTTGTAGATCCGTTCACAGAGTGAAGGTGTCTGTCTTACCATAATACCGGTGTTCATTTGAATGGCATCAGTAGTCACTCAATGAAATGTGCATAAGGTAGGTGCACATCTTTCTAAGTGATCATTTTTTTAAATTGTCATTTTATTTACAACTCTGTACTAAGGAGATGGAAAGCAAGGTCTTTAACAAAAATCAATGCATGTGTGTTTCCCCTCTGCATGAAGTTGATCCCTCGCTTCTTTGTCCTCCTGAAGTGCTCCCCTTCCCAGGGTGCTCCCATACCCAGAAGGACGTGGTGCCTTCTGGCCTGGAGGACTGGCCTGCTCATCGCAAATTCTCCCGGTGCACCTAACATTTTTGAAGGAACCAAACTTCATTTCCTCCTGCTATCAAAGCTTTTCTTAGATACTTATACTGTCAATCTAGTGCCTAGGAGGGAGACGGGACATTTGTCTGTGGCACAATACCACGGTGAAGGCTTTATTGTTTATCCCCACCCCCATTCTGACCAGTCCCCAATTCCCTTTCCATCACTGCGTCTCCTCATTCTTCTCAAGTTCGTAATGAAAATGCCTACTCTGCGTTACTTCTTCATGGCCTTGAAAACTTTCCCCATCACGGTTATCTCTTGGATGAATGCTTTACTGTGTCCACACCGGCTGCTGCTCTCCCTAAATCAAAGCTAAAAGCAATTATTCCTGAGTGTCATTTCAGATCTAGGATTCTGAATATAGTCCCTACATTCCCTTAATTTCTAGACAACGAATTGAATCATCATTGAATAAATAGAATTTAGGGAGACCTTTAACATCATAACTTGGTTGTTTTTTTTTTTTGGTCAGAGTACCCTAATTTCTGTAAATACTGGCAAAATAAAGGCATAGACTTGAAGCATTGAAAATGGCCTTTAAAGAAAGCTTTATTTAGCTATGATTTAGATACATGTAATAAACTGCCCATGTTAAAGGTGCAGTATTGATAAATTTTAACATGTAAGAACCTTTAGTACTATCATATCATGGTAATGACCATACCTGTCACCTTATAGTCTCCTCATTTCCTTTCATCTCTCTCTGCTCTTCACAGTCCTCGGCATACTTATTGACTTGTTTTTTCTAAATCTAGGTACCTTGTGTTTTCCACATTTATATTATTGGAATTGTTCATTGGTTATGCCTTTTATTCCTGGTTCCTTTTATTGTGCATAATTATGTTGAATCCATATGGTACTTTCTGAAAACCCCAACTTTCTATTCTTGCTGTTTGGATATAGCACTCTTTGTCCATTGATCTGTTTACATAAATTTGGGTTATTTCCCATTAAGCAGACAGTGATTACAAAAAGAAAGTGCCCTTAGACATTCATTCAGTATGAGGGTGATGCACTCCACCCACCCCCACTTGCAAGGTGAAGGTTCAGGGCCTAGAAAGGGTAGGGCTCTTCTCGGCCACCCCAGCCAGAGGGGCCAAGGCAGGAGAGGGACTCAGTCTCTGTGTTCCCCTGTCCAGTCCTCGAAGGTTCAGTCTACTTCTTCAATCAGCTGCATGGTTTGGCATGAAGATTTCCTAAGACATTTTTGGGGGCACAGGCAGCAGAATGCTAAATTATATAAGACAATGGGTAAGTCAGTGGACAGTAGAGGGTGAACCTGACCCATAGCTAGTGACAGGGAAACCTCTGATTTAATCTGAAGGCAGTCTCCTGCCTGGTCCTGCTCCCCATGGCTGTGTGCCACCTCTGACTAGCCTGTAGTACAGCTGCAACCTGAGATGACCTATAGGCGACACATTATTTGGCAGCAATTTTGATCAGATGGCTGGGGTTTGGGTAAGAATGGATACAGACATTTTCAAACCGGTAAATAAAAAACACATATATGGAGGATTCTTAAACTCCTTGATCTTGTAAAAACATATTGACACATTCCTTTTGTGTGTTTCTGAGTTTGCCTGGCTGAATCACTTACCAGTCTCCTAGAGTGGAGGCAGAATGTGTTTCCTTTTAGCTTCCTATTCCAGACTGAATTTTATAAAATCAAACCTCGACCAATTTTTTTTTTTTTTCCTTTTGCCAAGCACCCTTGTTGGCTACTGAATACCATCAGTATGCTTGCAAGTTCCGAAAGAGAGTTTCAGGCAAATTCTGAAATTCTCTGTGTGAATTCTAGCCTCTCTTCCAAGTGGGGGAATATTATTAAACCAAGTATTGCCTGGAGAGGTGAAAGCAGAGAGTAATTCAAAGAGGTGTCAAAGTCTGCTGGCATCTGACACTGCCTCCCCGAAGACTGGTTTTATGTCGTCATCCACACTTTTCTTTTTTTTAAATTCCAAGGTGACTTTTAATTCCACTCTTCTTTCATGCACAGTAGTCACTATAGCCTGCTTCAGATGTCAGCATTATCTTTGAGAGATATGGACCACATTTGGTTTGCAGTAGCTGTGTGACCCCTCTTTTGGGGAAGCAGAGGAAGTTTCTGGATATCCAGGCCTGGCTCCTGCATTAAACAGCGCCATTTCTCATCTAGTCACTCTGTAGACCTTGACTTACATATGACCCTGAGTTATTAAAAACACATGTCTCAAGGCCTGCCTTGGTTATGCAATAGGGCCACTAGGCTGATTCAGGGACTTTGTGCTCAGAGCTGAGAAGAGAAATCTGCTTTGCCAAACACCTCAGAGTCTGCGAGGGAAGCTGAACCCAGCCTCTGAGCTGTGGGGCTCCATCCGTGGACTGTGTGTCCATCTCTAGACTTAGAATTCCATTTCAGAGGGAGGCACAGCATGTTTCCAAACTTCCCCACTTTGTGTTTGGCTCCACCGGTCTTCTCTTTTTCCTATGATGGAAACAGCCAACCTTCCTGCTCCAGCTGCAGAGTTTCAGGCCTCAAGCCAGCCTCAAAGGTTCAGCCATGGGTGGTCTTGGCAAAGATTAATTGTCAAATCAGAGAGAGCACCATGCCTGCCAAGGCCTGGGGTCACGGAGGATGGCGCATCCTTTAGCCTTCTGAACACTAATCATGGTATCCACTGGGAAATCACAGCAGACCAAGATCTGGAAGTCACCCAGCTCACACCCAACCCCACATCTTACAGATGGGGAAACTGACCTCTAACAGATGTGACTGGCTCTGTGTTACACAACTGGTCAGGGATAGGGTAGGCTGTTTCCCACACCAAAGTCTGTGTGGAGCCAGGACCATGCTGACGCATCCATGGCTGTATCCCCAGGCTCCCTAGGGCAGGAGCGCTCCCCTCCTGGGGTGGGTGCAGAGATCCCAGAACAGTGCCTAGTGCATGAGGGGCCCAGTAGCCATCTGCTGAAGGAGAGAGAATGTAATACTGCCTCCTCCATGTCAGATTTTTGTTATTCCCCTTTTCCTAATTTTTAACCGACCTTATCCTCAGAAAAGTCCCTCTGTCCTTTCTTCCAGGCCAGGGGACACCACAGGGCATGGGTAACATGCTGTTCCCTGAGTTGGGAAGTCAGCAGGTGCCCACCCAGCCAGAGCAGGAGGCAGCCCCCCAGAGGGGCTCCTGCCCCTTGGCACCACCGGACTGCTTAGGCTATCCTCTCCCTCCTCCAGTTTGCTGCTGGATTGGGGTGACAGTACAATCATTTGGGGCCTAGTGACAAAGGTGTTTCCATTTTATTTGGCCACCAGATTTGATCTTTAGGCCAATTAATAAAAGCAAATTGACTACTGGGTTGGGGGGCGGGGGTGTCTCCCAAAGTGGTGGATATTGCAGAAGGATCTAGAAAGGTTTGGGAGATTCAAACTTAGGGATAAGGTCAGGGCCAGAACATATTTGTTCTAAGGGAGAAGGGACTCCCCTGGAACTCTGGGGCACTGAGCGTATGTCCCCTGGGACTCCCGCTGTTGCCTAAGACCTTGTAAGATTGAGAGAGAGCAGATTAGAAAGAGAGATATAAAAAACTTTGCTCTTTCGCAGGTTGTTGGCATTCAGTGAGGGGGAGTGTCGCCTGACACTGCCTCCGGGGACAGCTGTCTTGGTGTACTGACCCTCCTGGACTCCACAAGCTATCACTGCTACTCAGTACCCCTTGTGGTTCTTGAGAGCATCATTTGGGGGACCTGACCCGGGAAAGAGCTGGGAGAAAAGGAGAGGAGGGCTGTGCTGCGGGATGGGAAAGGATTGTTGACGGCTGCGCTGCTGTGAGCCAGGGCGGGAGCGCTCCCCGCCCGGGGCGGGTGCAGAGATCGCCGCCGAGCGCCGGCTGTCCTCGAGCCCCGCGTGCGCGCCCGGCTGCTCCGCGCACCTGCTCAGGCCTCGCGCGGGTCGGAGGAGCGGCGGCGGCCGCGCCGCGCGCACAGGTGGCGGCGATTGGGCAGGCGGGGCCCGGAGGGTGACGTCACGGACTCCGGTCCGGGCGGCAGAAATAGGGCAGCCGCGGCGGCGGTGGCACAGCGGCGGGCAGCGGCGTCTCAGAGAGCCGGAGCCACCACAGCCGCTAGCGCGCCCGGGACCCAGCGACAGCCAGAGAGACTGACCGAAGGACGTGGGGCCGGGTCGCCGCCGCCGCCACGGGGCGCTCCCTCCCTCCCGCCTGTGTCTGGCCACCTGGTCTTCCTCACGGCCCCGGCCGCTTCAGGTAAGGGCGCAGCTGCGGAGCCGGCGCGGGGAGAGTGCCGCCGCCGCCGCCAGCCGACCGCCTTGGGGTCCCGGCGTCCGCGTCTGCTGCAGGGCCCGGCGCGGGCTCCGGCTCGTCCTCGCTGCCCGCGCCGGAGAGCCAAGTTTGCCCGCTGGCGGGCGGCTGGCGCGGGACCCGGGCTCCACAGCGCTGCCCGCGCCGGGTCAGGACTCGGGGCGCTGAGACTTGCGGTTCCAGGTCTGCAGCAGGGACCGAGTGACCCCGCTGGCGCGCCGAGTGCGGCGCAGAACCGCTCCGGCAGAGCTCGCAGCCGCTCCGAGACCCTACGGCGCGGGTCTGAGTCTTCGGGCCGCCAGCTGCCTGGGTGAGCGACTGTCCCTGGGCTCGGACCTGTGCCCTTGGGACGGGGCTGGGATGCGGGACGGGAGTCCTCGCTCCCCCCCCCCCTTCAGCTTTGCGGGGAAACTTGCGTCCCCTGGCTGCAGGCGGAGGGCCCGCGGCGCCTCGTCTCGTCTCGCCCTCACTGCCAGGTCGGCGGTATCTGGGGCGAAGCGCTTGTGCTCCGCGCAGGAAACTGGGGAGTGGGGACCCGGGACCCAACCCGACTCCGGGCGGCCCGCGGCTCTTGTTCTGCCTCACCGACCGGGAACTTCCTTGTAGAAGGGCTGGTGTTACCTGCTGGGGAGTCACTCGGGGGCACTTTGGGGAACGTTTAGGCAGGGGGTTTGGCCCTAAGAGAGCTTGTACTGTGGCTGATCAACGTCGCTCGCAAAGGAAATCTGTTCCAAGTTTGGGGGGTGGGGGGGACCTAGACGAAGCAGGTAGAGCGGCTGTGGCCGCTTGTCACCTCGAGTTTGGGCATGAGCGTGGCACGAACCTAGGGGGCTCCCGAGCGCGTTCGCCAGAGGCCTGCCACCTGAGGACTTCGGCGCCCGCCACTCTGGCCCGAGCAGAAAGCCGCTGGAAGCAGTAGCGTTTCTCACAATGCCCGGAGCCAGCCGAGCATCCGTGCAGTGCGGCCGTCTGCTCGAAGTTCCCGGGACTGAGCTAGCGGGACTTTGCCAGGTCTCTATCACTGGCTAGAGAGTCGTCCGGCAAGCGCTGTCCAGCCGACCTCGCTCCAGATAACTGTCTGCCCGACATTGATGAATAGCGCTTCCACAGCCACCCTTTCTCTCCCCTCTAGGTGTCGCTTCCGCCGAGGTTTCCTTGGGAGTGAAAAACAGCGCCAGTAGCTGTAGTCTAGTCCCTTCCTAAATTTGTTCCAAGCCTGTGCACCAAGAATTGTACTAAGTGGGCTCAGAGATGCAAATATCCGTCCACGTTCCCTGGGGCAAACAGCAGAATTTCAGTGGGAGGTGGCATGGTAACTGGTCGTCAAAATGTGCGTCTGCAATGGGCCTCTATAGCAAATGGAGGAGGAGGAGGATTGGGATGAAATCTGGACTTTTCTTCAAAAGTCACAAGTTATTTTCCTGTCACCAGCCTTAGGGGAATGGTAGAGGTGATTTTTAACGGTGTCCTCTGAATCTTGGAGTGGGCTGGCTACCAGTCTGGGCAGTGGTCGGGCGGAGTGCTCACCTGGGAAGGAAATGGTCAGCGAGTGGGGTGAGCCCCAGCAGCCCTCAGACACTAGCCCAGACTGCAGAGCTAAGCCGTTGTCCTCCAGGGCCCATGCCTGCTCCCCATCTTCGTTTTTTGAGAAGATACTGCAGCATGCCTAGACTGATTCTGTTTATAGAGATTCAGCTGAATGTTAGCTTTCTTCCCATGCTGGGATTACAAAACACCTCTCCCTGCCCAAGATTTCAGATTGTGCCAAAGATTATGCAAGACAGCAGTCAAGGTTGATATACTGTATTAAAGTCATTCCCATGTTTTTTTTTCTCTCCTAGTATTTTTGATCACCTGCAAATTTTGTTAATTCCAGGACGATTCTTTTGCTTCCAGAGAGGGGCCAATTTGTCAATCTGGGCTTTGGGAGAATTTTTACCCCTTTATGTCCTGGGGGGAGGGGAAGGGGGAGGTTGAGTTCTTTTACCTTGAGACCTGCCAGTCAATGTGATTTCTTCTCTCCTAAAGGCTGCAGAATTAAAAAAAAAAAAAAAGTGATTGTGTTGTCATGTTTGGTTTCACTTAACACTATTTTCTAGAAACTAGCTGGAAATAGTGAAGATTTCATAAAATCTATCTTAATTAAGACCTAGTCTTTTTTGATATTTCTCTGCAAACTCAATTGTTTTGTGTTGTTTCCGTGTGGTCAGCTGTGTGCTCACTAACTTAATGAAATTAACTTATTTCAAGAGCACACCTTCCCTTACATTTTCTGTCTACTAATGCATCACACCATGCCTACAATGTCAAATAAAATAGAACTACAGTCCAGAGAACAGGGCACTGCGAGGAATAATCTGATTGTTGAAAGAGTGAGGGTTCCCGGAAGACAAGTGTGTATGTGTTACAAATGGGAAATAGGAATGTTGTTGGTTTATGCATTGCACATAGGCTAAGTAGGCATCTCACTGATCAAATGTTGGGACAATTAACCAGAGATACAGAATAGATAATTAATAGGAAATGCAACATAACTTCATTATGACTTGCTGCAGGTTCGCCTGATGTATTTCCCTGCCTAGTTTTCCAGGTTGACACTTTAGGGATTAGTTTAGGACATTTTACCCACCCCCCCTTTTTTTTTTCTTAAAACATTCACAGATTGAAATGAGGGCCCTATACCTCCTAGAAGAGATTACCATATAGCCTCTTACTTTTAGGTTGGGGCGGCAGGACAGACATACAGAGAGGACTGCAGGCTTTCGGTGGTCCTGGATTGGTTTCTGTTTGTTGATTGCCAGCATTCATGTATCAAATGCAAGATGCCCATGGCCACTGGCTGGCACCTACACGTTTTCAGTGAGAAAGGTTGGAGATGCAGTTCTCTGCAAGTAACCACCTTACTATTCTTGTCAAAGCGCCTGCTTGTCGCTTGATTCTGTCAAATCATCTTCATCATTTCTGGTCCTGTCAGTTATAAAAAGAAGCCATTTCCATGCGACTAAGCTGTAATGTCCTATCTGGTAATGTTGCTGTCTTCTGGGAGAGAGCTGAGAAGGTGTAGCTTCCTCTGAGGGTTATAATCCCCATTCTTCCCAAGCAGGACTGGTTCCCAGTGGAGAAAAGAGAAGTTTGTGTCACGGCTCAATAAAGACAGCTCATGCGCTGAAGTGTGTTCTCTGGGGCGGGGGGCATGGGTTTCTGAATTTATGTATTCAAAAAGCCCAACAGCATGCTGAATGTTATAGCATACAAAGTTGTAATCCCTCTGTCATTTTATAAGCAAATAAATAATAGCACAGAGAATAACAGAAAATCTGTGGCTTCCATAAGGAGGGGGCAGATGACTTAGTGGGGCCTGTCAGGTGCTCAAAAAACAAAACAGGCAAAATCATTTGCAAGCATCCTCTGTGTAAGTTTGTCTTTAAGAAACAACAGTGGGTGAGGGGTGAGGATTTAGGGGTTTTAGTCTCGGTCTGGTCCCTGACTTGGCTTCACACAGCCGGTGAATTCCTCATCCTCTGGGCCTCTGGGGTCCGGTCTGTGCAGCAGTCAGACTAGCCCCCGGTTCTCCTTCACTGGAGGAAAGTGGGGTGCAGGTGGGACCCCATGGAGGAAGCAGGGAAGTGCTTCTCTTGGAAAGGAGAGGTCTTAACTATCAAATAATTGTGTTTTATGAGTTGTTTGAAAGAAAAGATAGTCCCAGCTCTTTATATGAGAGCAGTCTCAGGGAAATTTATAACCAATCTTAAGACTTTAGAATGGACTGATTCAAACTTAGAAGCCTAGATTGATCTCAGAAGGAGCTCTGGGTTAAAAAGAGGATTTGTGACCTCTTGATGGTACCCTCCGATTTCTATCCTGGGAGACGCTTGTATTTTCTCCTGAAGATCATCTGGGCTATTTGAATAGAAGTAGTTAATTTGTCAACAGATTCACTTTTCCTGAAGTGAGTGTCTTGAGCACGTGGGAGCTCCCCATGGTCTTTGCTGCCTGGCATTCAGCACATCTCTTAAGATTTTTATATAGTTAGAACACAGGTTTTTATCATAACATTTTCACCCCCAACCTCCCCACTGCTCTGAGGATCAAATCCTCAATCCTCACCATGGCCTGGTCCCTGCCTGCCCCTCTGACTGCCCCTGCTCCATCTGTCTCACAGTTCACTGTTGTGTCCGTAGCTTGGGGTCTGCAACAGAACAAGTGTTCAGTAAATCTTGTTGACTGAATGTGTTGGCATTTCACTGAGTTCCAGGGAAGCACGATACATACATTCTATACAGGAAAGGACCCCCACATAACAATTGGGCCTAGATCCCATCTCCTTCACTTCCAGAGTTCTTCAACCCTTAGGCAAATTCATTTTCCCTGAGCCTCAGTTTTTACATCTGTGGAAAAGAAATAGTCCCTTCTCATAAATCACTGGGAAGGTGAAATTAATGCATTATTGCTGGACCTCACACCTGGTAAACATTCAGCAGCCGTTAGCTAGTATCTTTTTTGAATTGTATTCCTGCAAGACCCTCGGCAACATTAGGAGAGTTTGTTTCTGTAGATGCGGCCCATCTCTTTATTGTTTGGGTTTTTAAGCAACTTTTTTCTGGCAGATGAAGAGAGCAGAAGTGATGACTGAGGAGAGCACATGGAGAGTTCTGGGATGGGGTGGAGTGCAGTGGGGCAGCGACTTGACTCTCACCTTAGTTGTGGTCATACGAGCAAGAGGAGCATGACTCTTGGCGGTGTTGAGAGGAAAGGAGGGACTTGGGGCTCAGGGCTCTGCATAGATTCCCCCCGTCATACTAAAGCTGTCTATGAAAATGAAGTGATATTAAGTCCTGAAAGGCCTCAGAGGATAGGGTTAAGAACACAGACGTCGAATCTACTTGCCTTGTTTGGAATCCCAGCTCTGCCAGTCGTTTGCCAGTTGGCCCCGGCAGGGTCTGTACTTCTTCGGCCAATCTCTTCTGTCATCTGACTGGGGCATAATCATCGCCCTCTTTGTGGGGTAGATGTGAGGCTTGTGAGTTCCTACTATGCAGCAGTGCCTGATACAGAGTAAGTGCTGTGTAGTGTTAGCCAAATGGAGAGTCCGTTTGGTTATTAGATCATAACAATTGATTTAGACCCAATTGATTCTTTTTTTATGAACCAAACTGTCATAAAACTTGAGTTGTAAATTTTTAGGCTGCTGCTGCAGCTGTAATGGCTTGTCAATCTCCATGAGGATAAAGTGACATGGAAGACACATCTGCCCTGCAAATGAAGCCTGATCTAGTGGTGGCTGAGCTGCACTAACCTTTACCAAGAGGCTTCCTCAGAGCATTTCAGGGCTGGGCCTGGCTCATGTGTTCCCCCCTCTGAAATAAAATCTCACAGGAAGGTCTGGACACACCTTCTTAAATGAAGTGATCTGGCTCTTGCCAAAGTGACAGTTGAATAGATTTGTTTCTGTTAGTGATCAAACATTGGCCATCACTGGTTTTGGAGAGCTTGAGAACTAAATACTTTATTTTGTGGCTTTAATATTTCATAAGATTAGGAGTTGATATCAGTACATTAACTTGACAAAGTTGTTATTGTTTTGTCATATTTAGCTTATTTGGGCTTGAAGGTATACAAAGGGAGAAGAGACCTGTTGTATACGTGCTTACCCCATGTGATAGTGGATACATAGGAAAGAAGTCATCAGAGTTAGGTAGGAAGCCATGTTGCTCTAGTTTTAACTTGAATTCTTATTGCTGGTTTAAAAAATATTTTTCTGAAAATCAAGGAACTGCTTTTTGCGGTCTCTGGAACATGCCTCTGTGCTCAAAAGAGAATCGTTTGTAAAGATTAGGGAGTTGTCCTATTTATTTTTAGAAAAGGCGGCTGCAGGGAGGGAAAAATATTTTTATTCTCTGAGTGTGATTGTGGGCCTGACACCCCAGCCCAGTGAGAACTCACACTCCGGATAACTTGAGCATCCGCTGGGGAGTGCAGATGTGGTGCCCGCTGGTCACACGACAGCCCTCTCCTGGGTCGCAGCCGAAGCTGCACCCTCTGCTCAACGCTGCCTTCTGAGTGCAAGCAGGTGCTGGTGGTAGCAAGGCTATGACCTTCAGATCACGTTTACTAACCAGCCGGCTGATTTCCCCAGGAGCACCAGCTTTGCCAGCCGTTGTCAAAGATGAATGGCTAACGAAACAGTTGTAGGAAGGGGAGTTTATAGATTCTTTTTAAAACAAGAAACACCTTCTCTTCTAAGACACCCATCACTTATAACCTTGCCTTTTCACGGTCCAGTGTGATGTACCCACAGTTCTTATCCTGGCTTCTTCCTGTGGACATTTCTGTCTCAAGCCGGAGATATGCAGCAAATCTGGAGAGGCAGCTCTCTTTGGGTGTGGAAGACAGCCAAAGGAAACCTGCAGCGTGGCAGGAGCGTGTGTGTTTGGCTGCCCTGGCATAGAACTCGTGATCACTTGACACCTCCAGCCCTTCTTGTCTAGGGTAGGGGTCGTCCGAAGCTGTGGGGATGGTGGTGAGCAGGGGTGGGCTCCTCACACAGGCCATGGTATTCCTCAAGCAGCGAGTTGTTCTTGATTCGCACGCCTGCTCTGCGCCAGCCCGAAGCCGGGTCAGTGGGGTGCTGGCCTCCCCAGCCACGAGCAGGATGCATTGCGGGCTGCGTGCAGTTAAGAACTAAATGATGTGCTGCCCATGGAAATCAATAGCCCCTCATGTCTCTCTGAGTAAGACTTGATAGAGCGCGCATGGCAACTTCTCTCTGGCTGTGTTTCTTAGAGATACTGAAGTTCAGGTTGCAATGTGTTCCTAGTTAATTGGACAAATAGACTAGTCTGCGCTTTATCCCGTGAGCACAATACCCAGCTCGTGATCAAGGGTTGAGTATTTGTTGTAACTGATCCTTAGCTTTTTCACCCATGTAGTTCTTTGAAATGGTCATTTCTTGTCTTCTAGGGCCTTACAGAGTTTATCAAGTGAGTCTCAGGAAACATCTTAGAGGTTATTGAAATCCCATTATCCGTGGATGCTTGGATTCTGCTACAAGCATGACTGGTCTTGAAATGAAAATATTGGACCTTTTAATGCCCCTCAGAAGCTCACTATTTTAAAATCGAGGTACCAGCTACAAACGGGGTACCACAGATTTAGCATGATCCATGTCATCTCTTACTGAGCACTCATGGTGGGCCAGCCCCACATGCTTTCTGAGGAAGCTGAAGCCTGGATGTCTGGTGACCTGATGGGGTGACCCCGCCGTCTACCCTTTGTGTTCTTGGAGATGTGGTGATAGGTAGCATTGCAGGTGGGTTTCTGTATAACAGGTAATACGTGTCAGCTTCCTCCCCATGCCTGACAGCGGCTCCTTCCATCTTCATGACCACCCTACGAGGTACCATGACTGACTCCATTTTAGAGATGAATAAACTGAGACCTAGATGTTCTAAATTCCAAAGCAGAACAGATGAATGGGGGCCTGGATTTAAAGTGCAATTTGGTGGTGGAGTGCAGGAGCCGACTGCCTCTCCTGTGACTTGCTTACATTTTGACTTGCTTGGTTCTGAGCATTTGTCATTTTCTCAACAGGTTCAACACAATGAAACCAGGAGGCTTGTGGCTGTGTCTCACACTGCTGGGGGTCTTGCTGCCGGCCGTGCTGGGGTGGACAGGCTCGGGATCCAGCGGAAGTCGTAGCATGGGTATGGCTGAGTCCCCGGCGGAGGTATAGTCAGATCACAGCTGCCTTGCTCTTGAAAACAAATTGCTGTTCAATGTGACATAGTCAATTTCCCCTCCACCTTTAGATTAAATCAATTAAACCACAGTGGGAGTTGAAAACTGTACCCCGTTTTGGGGAGGGGACAGAAGGAAGCAACATGTGTTGTATGGATGGGAAGTGTATCTCATATGGTAAGCAGTGGTCTAAAAGCTCTCCAGTGCTGAAAACGTATTTCAAAACCAAGTTTTAGTTGCCTGGTCTGTCTCCCACAGAGACTCTCCAGAGAATGGCCTTTCTGTATATTTAATAAAACCCTGAACATGCAGACTCACTGGTGAAACCACTTCTTTCACCTGTGTGAATTAATGAAGTCTTTTAATTATAAAAAATGTTTGGAAGAGAAATGGAGGCTTTTCAGGTAGGTAGATAAAAAAGAACCCAGCGGAGAGAGAGCTGGTGAGTGGAGGCCCGAAGGGAGCCTGCCTTAATGAACAGATAAGAATGATTAATGGCATGTTAGGTATATATAAATGCTTCTAAAGTGCTTGAAAAACTTGTTCTCAAATACCTCCCTGGAGAGTCTCACTACACCGCTAATTGCTTAGTGAACTCTGATCCTGAGCCCTGACGAGGGTTTACAGGCAGCAAGCCGTCTTCCCTTGTCGGCTTGAGGAACTGTGGGAGTGGGGGAGAGGCCAGCTTCCTGCAGGAAGTGGGGTGTGTGTCTGTAGAACCTTAAGACATAACTTCCCTCTTTCATTAAAACAACCTGGTATCTTCTTTGCACTGTGGTGAATGCTAATCCTTCCCCAAGAGCTTTGCAGGGTATTTTCAGGTTCATTGTATTCCTCGAGGCATGCCTTTCTCCCTTTCTGTTTCCTGTCCTGTGCAATGAGAAAGAAAAATTACCTCTGAAAGTCAACATTACCAGAGAGTGAATAACGATACACAATGTATGGTAGGATTAATGCATTATTTGATCAAAAGACACGATTTCTCTTTCATTATTACTTAATTGTAATGCAATCCCAAACCTACAAGTCTTAATCTTCGGGGAGCTTCAGAAGTAATTTAATGCACACTTTTCCTGCTAACGTTAAGTGTGGCTTCCTTTTGTGGTGAGCAGATGATTAAATAGAAACACTATCTCTCCCATCTAAATCCGCGAAAGACGCAACTTAATGCTCTTTTGAAAGAATCTGGAGGCTGAGTGAGCCAACACAGAATCTCCCGTATGGGAACAGCTTAATCATTCTACTTATATCCATACAGAGAGAAAATGATCACTTAAATCCTACAAACATATTGTTGAGTATTTAATAGGAACGCGAAGAGGCAAACGCATAGATACGCTTATTTAGTTGTCTTCCTGTCTTCCAGTTCTTTGGCCCACTGTTTTAAATTACTAATTTCAATTAAGAGAGTCAAGCCAATTAAGGTGGGATTTAGCTGGAGGTAAATTGAAGGTAACTTAATATCAGCTAGGGCCTCTTCGTCTTAGCTGTTAACTCCCTAATCCTTTGTGTACCAGTGCACAAGAGCATCTCCTGCTTATTTTGAGAGTGAGGCTTTTTGGTTTGCGTGAGGGATGTTATTTTACCATCTCCCCACCCCTCCACCCTAATTAGGACAGTGCCCAGGAGATGCCATTGTCTCCCAAGTCCCAGGAATTTTGCTGCTTCAGAAAAGGAAGCGATGTCTTTGCAGATTCCCAAATGCAGAACCATCACCCTGTCCATCCAATTCCTTCACTGTTAATGGAGTCTTTGCAGCGAGTCTTACCTTCCACTCACTGAGTCTCCTCTGTCAGTGATTACAGATTCTGTCACTGGTCATGGGCAGCCTCAGTCCAGGCAGAGAGAGCAGAGCGTCTCTCTGGAACTGGTGGGGTTGCTCCCTGGGATGTCCCTTCTTTCCAGGTGTCATACTCATCCCCTCCTCCAAAGCTTAGCTCTGGTTCTTAACTTTTCTCTAGAATGTTTTTCTTTGACACATTTGATGTCTTTCTCTGAACTCCTATTCATTCTTACCCTATTTTTCTCCACACTCTTGCAGTTTTCCATATGTGCATCTTCTCTCTCTCTCCTTACAATGTCTAATAATTTTATGAATCAAAGAGACTCAATGTGTTGCTTATTTTCTTTTAAAGGAAAGGTGTGGGCAGAAATGAAGGTGAACAGAGACCGGCAGGCAGGAAGAGAGAGGAAGTATTTATTTTATTTTATTTAGTTCTATATCTTGGTTGTTCCCCTGATCTCAGGACATCAACCAGGGTCCTTGGGATGTGCATGAACTGTGCCTGCTGGAGTCAGTGGACCACACTGCTTCTCTACCAGGGCACATCAAGGGTGTGGGGTGTGTGTGTGTGTGTTAAAGGGAAGATGCAGGTAGGAATAGACAGACAGGAAGAGAAGGGAGGAAGAAACATTTTTTATTTTAGTTTTTTACATTGGTTGTTACCAAGGGACACAAATTCAGGTCCTTGGGATGTATGTGAACTGTACACATCCCCGGCAGCTGACTTAACCACTGCTCCACCAGGGTGTGCCTAAATATGTTTCTGCGCTAATTGAGCCTTACTCAACATTAAGCTCTAGTTATGAAGTCACCCTGCTGTTTGTACACTTCAGACCATCGAAGATTTGAGTATGTGACAGATATCCTTAGACGGCAGGTGCATTTCCAGTGGGGGCATGAATGGTCTCCCAGCAGACCTGCAGGAAGCAAGTGGACCAGGCTGGGCTTGTATCTTATCAACATCCAGGGTGATCCCTGTGTATAATATGTTCTGAATAGTTTCTCCCTTAAATCGTAGCTATTAATACATCCTTGTTCACTGCCAAGCCATATTAATATCCTCTAACAGTTTCCTTGGGAGGCCTTATTTTATGGAAGAATCAAAGCCAACAGTTTTCTGAGAGTCAGTGAATTTATCAAAAATTATTTTCAGGGACTAAATATTACCATGTTTCTCTGTGTATTTGCTTCCTGATAGTTGTGCTTTGCAAAGTGTTCATTGCCTGTAAGATTTTTTAAGTACTTGGAAAGCATTAATAAGATTTGATTTGACTTTAAAGTTATTATACCAATTACCTGAGTGTCCTAGGGGTAAATAAGGATTAAATGACCAAAGCATGTGCGTTCACACATTTTAAGACAATAGTAGTAATGCGAATTTTGTTAAATTATAGTTTTATGTACAAAGTCTGCAGTTGAAATAGCTTCAAGGAGTTTACCATTTTACAAACAGAGATAAAAAGAAGTGCAGCAGAATGGAGAGCCTCTTTAATAAGAGTTGAGTGGCAGAACATGGCCCGGAATGCTAATGACGTTCTGAATTTGGAGGAAACAATTCTGAGAGATACAACTTACTGGAATTCTGAAATACTTCTGTTTCCCTTTCCTCTATACCCTGGCCAAGATCGATACAGTTGTAAAATCAATAGCAGTAGAATTTTGTGTTGGGGGAACCAGGAGCAGAGGGACACAGTATGGTGGCAGTCCTCTAAGAGTTGCCCCTTCTTGAGGGCCAGACATTTGTGGGAGAACCCCCGGCCTTCGTCCCTGAGTCTGTGTTCCTCCCTCACTGGGCTCTGGGCTTGGATGATGGCTCTTACGTAGCCTTAGGCATCTCTCATGCATCTGGCAGAACTTTTCTAAATCGCTGTTACACATAGTTGCTGGTCCTGTGCTAAATAACTTTAAATATTAATCTTGGTTCCTTTTAACAGTGTTAGCTTCCTATACCTCGGTGCTTGCAGATGGGATTGATGCTTTGAGCTCACACATAGTGTTTTCAATATCTGCAAACTCTCACAGGAAATCTTCAAGGAAAAGCTGTATAGAGTGGTGTCAGTTAATATGATTCTCCTTATCCCCAAGGGTCAGCTGAAGAAAGCGGGGTTCCCACCCTGGCCGTGTGGCCCTTTCCCTGGAGGTGTGTGCTGGCCCGAGACTGCCTCAGGTGCTGGGCACTCCTGTCTTTTGGAAGCTGCTCATTGCAGGGAGCTTAGATACTGTGGCTGGGTACCCAGGAGGACATGGGATACTAAGATGGGTCTTTATGATTGCCATTTGAAACTTTTTCTTTTCCTTAGTAAATGTCCTGTTTTCACATGTGTCACTGAATTTAAGGCAATGTTCTCCTAACCCTTCTAGTAGCATGTCTCCCAGTCCGCCCCATTGCCTGACTCTTTTGATGAATGGCTGGCTGTCTGTGGGGTTTGAAGTCACCCACTGGCTTCTCTGCTGGCTCTGGGCCCTGACTCATCTGTGGGTGCGGAGGAAGCAAACTCCTTCCTCCCTGCAGTCAGACTCCAGAGCGCTGGGTGCCCAGCGTTGTCTGAACCCCAGCTATGGCGCAGACCTGCTAGCCTCTCCACTGTGCTGTCTGCGGTGTCACTCTTCCTAAATGCTCACTGTCGCCACCTCCAGCATTGACTGGCTTTCAAAGGTGAGCCAGGGGAGGTAACTAAGCAGGAGGTCCTTTCTCAGGGTGCACTTGAGGGCAGACAGCATCCCTCTTGAGAGGGTCCCGGACTCAGACTGTGCTGGGGTAGTGTAAGCACGGAGCAGCCTCTGGCCTGGGCCTCCAGCATATGGCCATGGTGCTCTGCTGATAAGCCTGTGTCCACGGTATGGATTTCTTTCTCAAGTAAAATTAGGAGCGCACCCCTCCCATTGCAGATGTGTGAGCAATCCATGCTATTTGAGCTGAAAGGTGGTGGCCAGTGCTCCAGGTTCCCAGGATGTTGAACAAGCTGGTCCCCATGCACCATCCAGGGTTAGCGTTATCTGTGCTGTGCTCCTGTGCCTCTGGAACTTCAGTGCGCTTGTGAGCAGCCAGGGGAGCTATTAATATGCAGGTGCCCATGCAGGAGATCCTGGGTGGCTGCTGAGATTCTCTATTTCTCTTGAGCTCCAGGCAATGCCAATACTTCCAGTCCCAGAGGACCCTGGGCAGAAATGCCCTAGAGGTGTTCCTCCTACCCCGCTTTGCACACATCCAAGTTGTTTTCTGTTTGTTCTTTGTTTTTCAGGGAAGGTGCAGACAGGAAGGGAGAGAGAGAGGAGGAGGAAGAGAAGTGGAAGCATTTTATTTTGTTTTTATTGTTCACATTGCATCTCCCCCCACTACCACCTGGGACTTGAACCGGGCTCCCTAGAATATATGTGGGCTGTGCTCCTGCGGAGACAGTGGCTATCCACCAAGGCATGCCAACTCTGGCCAACGTGACGATGCTGACCGTCGTTAGGGGAGGAGGAGGAGTTCACAGACTGCAGTCCTGCCAGGAAAGAGCAGGATGTTAAACAGCTGAGGAGTGTGAACAAGGGCTGGAAGGTATGGGGAGGGGGGAGGTGCATTTAAGCACCCTGAGTGTGAAGCCTCACTCTCACCTCTTTTCAAGTAAGCTGGCATCTGGTGACCCTGGAGCTCTGAGCCCTGAGTCCTCACTGGTTCAACTGTAGGTGGTTTCAATCCCGGGGATCAGCTCACAGCCTGAGCTCTCACCCCATCTGGTGCTCTGCCTGTTTCTGGCCCAGGACTCATGCAGTCTGCTTTGGGGACCACAACCGCTTGGTTGGTGCTCTGTTTTGGGGTCTTGTTCTTATTTTCATCCTTGGACAGAACCCTGTCTTTGTTCTTTGTATTGAATGTGTCTTCTCCCTTCCCGCTCCTTGGAAGTCTCTTCCTGTACCCATTAGCTAGCGCACTGTGTACCCATTAGTGATTTGAGATCATAGTTGACAGAGTTTTAATTGACTCTGCAAAGTTCTGTGACCCGGGAAAATGAGCATTTCTGAGTTCACAGAAAACCATTATTTTTCTTCCTCTTAATTTAGCATTTACTCATCTAACTATTTTATTTATGCCTCCACTGCTAAATAATCTATGATTCTCAAGGAAATGCTCCACCCTGGTCATCAGGACATCAGGCCATGCATTGTAAATGGGGCTCTGATTTCCATTTTTCGGGGACTTGGCAGCATCAGATCTGCCGGGCCCCAATCATCTGCTTGATTTATTCTCTATGACTTGTGGGTTCTCTCTCTTGCTTCCCATTTAGAGAGAAGTGAATGTCATGTTGCTGTCAGACCGCCTCTAACAGGCCCCAGTGAGTGGGCTCCACTCTCCTGTCCTGCCAACCCAGGGCCATTGTCCTTCTGCCTCCACTGCTGTGGTTTCTGGGACAAGGCTCCTGGGCCTTGTCTTGTCTCCTACCACCTGGGAGGTGGAGGCTGCTGGCTCCAGACATGGAGGGTGTGGGATGCGACGGGCCCCGTACTCCGAGTGGACAGCACTCAGACACACGCCAGGGGAAGCTGGCACGTTGGTGTCGGGGGGAGGACACGTGCCCCAGTGTCTGAGAAGCCGTCTGCCCCTTCGCTGGACCTCTATCTTGACTGGTGGCCATCCATGGCTGCGTTTTGGCCTTAGGTATTCTCTCAGTCAAAGAGGCGTGAACCAAGGCAAACCCACTGTCATTTCTCTTGGGATCTTGGTTCTAATACCGTGTTTGTATGTGTGTTTGTTTTTTACAAAGTAAAACCTGTCCATTCTCATTTATCACGTCATCCTACGGGGGCTGCCTCCTGACCCCAGAGACCAGCAGTTCCTAGCCCCATGTTTCAAAGCCTAGAGTGAACTTCAGAAAATGACTTCAGTTTAAGTTTAAAATCTATCTCCTGGTAGCACTTCCGGGCTTAGCAGACAGGCTGGGCACAGACTCCAGGCTTGAGAGCGCCTCCTGCAGCCTGGAGAGCAGCACCCGCTCGGCGGGTAACTTTGACCTGGGGCCGCTCCTCTTCTCCCAGGAAGGCAGGGCATCAAACACTCCTGTCTCCAAGGGAGTCAGTCCCTGAGGGAAGGACCTATTTGTAGTAGGGTCAGACTGGAAAGGAAGGCTGGGGGTGGGGGTGGAAGTGGAGATGGAGGAGGGGAGCCTCAAAGCGTGGGACTGGTCAGGAGGGAACAGAGCTCTCCAGCCCCTGCAGTTGGGCCCTGGTGACAATGAGACTGGTATCACAGGTGAGCCACTCACCTGTGTTTTATGAGCTGGCCTTTTCTTTACAACCCAGAGTGAAGCCTCTTAGCCTTTTATCACTCTTGGGGACCTGAATGATGACCCAATGGGGGAGAACCAAGCAGATCCCCTTAAGCGTGGTAGGAACCTTCAAACACGGGAGTGCAGTTGGCTAAAAGCCTGCTTGTTTCAGTGATCTTACCTGGGTGCTTCTGATGTATTCCTCACGCAGAGTCTCAGGGAGCTGCTGCATTCCGGGTCTTGCCTGGTACAGTCTTGTTCCCTGAACTTGAACCATTGCTTCTCCCTCAGCTTCCGTACCTGGAATATCTTAGAAAGTGAGGGCGTGGTCAGGATGCCAATTCAGGTCCCTCTCAGGTTGTCTCCACATCTACATTCTGTCTCTGCTGATGGGGCCCCTTTACGCCGTGGGAGAGATTCTTGGTGTGTTATGTGTGTCTGTGTCTGTCTGACTCCTGCAGTTAAACAGCAGGTGAAGTCTGAAAAATTTGCCCCTCTTTGTCTGTAGTCACCTCGCCTGTTCTCCTTTGAGAAGGGGCAGCAGTGCAGGAGGGTCCCCATCACTTAGCTCGGGGGTGGCACCCTCTCCCATCCCTCAGTGCAGACCTGGGTTCGAGGGAGACTCTGTGTGTCTCATCAGGCAGAGGAGAGAAGTTCATGCTAGGCCGGAAAAGAACTTGACTCCTTGCTCCTACTGACAAGGGCTAAGTATCTGTTGGGTGCTGGAAACTGTTCAGAGAAGTGATCCCTGGGCCTTTTTTTTTTTTTTTTTTTTTTTAAAGGCATGGTACAGGCAGGAATGAAGGTGAGTAGGCAAACAGGAAGGAAGGAAAACAGAAGAGGAGGAAGAGCTTTTATTTATTTATTTATTTATTTATTTATTTTTATTTAGTTGTTCATCTTTGTTGTTCACTCTGGCCCCGGGTCTTGAACCCTGGACCTTGGGGTAAAGGTGGGACCGCTCCCAGGTATACTAAGCCACCAAAGCTCACCTTCCTTAGTTTTTTGATTTCATAGAATAGAAAAATGGAAACTTTTTAAGGATAAAGCCAAGCTGTCACCTAATCCTTATCACCCTTTTTATTGACACCTTTATATCTTACTTGTGTAAAAAGAACAAAGTCTGTAATTTTCAAACAATGGGCAGCGGCGTTCCACAGAAGCATTATGCTGGCACCGTCTGTCATCGGGAAGGTGTGTGGTGTCTCAGCACAGTCACCAATAGTTGTGGGTCACAGGAACGGTGATCTAACATCTTTGGGAACCGAGGGCCTTAGAAGCATGTGTTTGTGTGGCCTTGAAATCCCGGAGTCTGGGGCAGGCCGAGGAACTAGGTGCCCAGACTTCCTGGCAGCAAAGACCTGGTCTGAGACAGGGAGGGTGGTGCCCATCCCCGTGGTGCCTGGACCTGACAAAATCTCCATGTCCAAGGACAGCTGATATTGGACTTCAAAGGGAAGGTGGGGGTGCAGGCTTTCTTATCTATGGTTTTTCTTTTCTTTCTTTTTCTTTTTTTTAAGTTGTAGTAACTTATGCTGCACGTTAAACTCACATGTATAGTGTAGTTTCTCCATTCCTCAGATATCTGTCAACCCACCCTGCCCTCCACCGCATCACCACTGTCCTTCACCACTGTCCAGTGGGCTCTGCCACTGCTCGCCCCACCCTGTCCCATTCGCTGTTGATTCCGTTGCAGTTATGTATGTTTTTTAAAGTTTCTTGCCATCTCTTTAGCCTCTCAGTAAAAATGGTGCCCCATTGCTGTTTGGTTGGTGATTTTCTTCCTCCTAAGAAAAGGCAATGCTCTTTGCTTTACTCACATTGGGAATAAGAACACTCAGGGAGTCTTGCTCTTGACTGGAGTAGAGAATGGAGGTGAGGGCCTGTGGGGCCTGGGTCTTCAAAGGGTGTCATTCAGCTGGCATCTGCACAGGGTGGGGGATGCAAATGCTGGTGGTGACAAGAGGCTGGAGTGTCCGACAAGGCCCCACCGTAGACAGCTTTGCCACCCCTTCATCTGTGGGAAGTTCTCAGAAGGCAGCTGTTGGTTACTTGATGCTACACCTGGAGGCGGAGCCCTTGCTCCTCCGTAGGCCCCAGTGTTCCCAGAGGGCCTCGGTCCAAATGGAGACCCTGCTGGAAGACTTAGCTGGATGGAGAGATGCAGCTGTAGCTTTTGTTAAAGTAAAGTTTGATATTTTGAGTTATTTTGGGTCTGGAGAGAGGGAGGAAGCGGGGAGAGAGAGGAGAGGGGAGAGAGAGGAGAGGGGGAGAGGGACAGGGGAAGGGAGAGGGATGGGGCAGGGGAGGGGGGAGGGGGAGGGGAGAGGGAGATGGGGAGGGGAGAGGGAGAGGGGGAGAGGGAGAGAGAGCAAACTTAAGAGGAAAGTCATCCCTCTCTTTTTCACAAAAGCCCCTTCCAGAGAATACCACTGGTCAGCAGTGAGTCTGCCGTGGAGTGTGACGTGGCTTCAGGGCCACCTCTGCCAGCCGCCTGACCATCTGTGTGGGACTTGGTAGGCTGCCTGGCAGTGGGTGACAGATGTCAGCCTCCGAAGTGTGGCTTCTCTGACAACTCCTTCCTCTGGCTCAGCTGAGTTGCTAGTGCTCTTGGTGGCTGGGTGGGCTGTGGTGGGGCATGTTCCAGGTGTGGGCAGCGTGATTCAGGCAGCTCCCTGGCTCTGGGGGGAAGTGGCTGCTGTCCTCTTCTTTCCTGATTGAGCCCTGGATGCTCTACATTCCCCACTCTCCTCCAAGATCTCTGCTGTGGGTCTCAAAGCCCAGAGCTGTTTTCTCCCACTGGGACTGCCTCCCTCCCCTGGGTGCTGCCTGAGCGTGCTGCCTCCTCTCGCACCAGCCCCCGGCTGTCAGTCTCAGTGCCAATAGGCAGCACTCAGGGTTTAGCTGAGCGGTTCTGGGTTCGGAGGGTTCCCTTTCTGGTAGAATGGTAGGAGCCTCTGGATGGGTCCCCAGTGACCAGGAGAGCCTGATACACAGTTGGGTGCTCAGATGTTTGACAAATAAATGAATCCGATGTTTTATTATTCATGTTGGCATTATGTAGGGATTCGAACAAGGTGATCATGTAGGGATTTGCCCAAGGTGACTTGAGTTTCTAGGATTCCTTACAGTGGAATTCTAGGGGATCCCTGACTGTCTTTGACTTCCACTTACAGTAAAATCCTATCGGTTTCCAATTTTCCCAACATCTTTATTTGAATCAGAATGTGTAGCTATGGGCTGCACGTGGGGGGCAGAGTCCCTGGCTCCTCACTGCCCCTGTTCTCCAGTGGTCCTTGGGGCCTGTCTGGCCCTAGTTTTCCCTCCTGTGAAGAAGCCAGCATCACTGTGGCCGGCCCGGCAGAGCCCCACCCCAAATGGGGTGCCAGAGGGTGGCTCCCGGGAAGGTGGCTGCCAGCTCTCTATAGAGGGGAGAAGGGGTTGAGGGTGGTGGGAAGGGAAGTTCTATTTGGAAATGTCACTGTAGGTATGAGACACCTGATGACTGTTGGTGACACTAGTCTTAGGACTGAGAACTTGAATAAGCTCTTTTGTCACTGAGAGCTTGCTCTCTAAATAAAGAAAACAACTCTCTTCCTTTTATTTCCCTTTTCAGCCTTGTGTTGAAAATGTGCCTGGAAACGTCCTCTGTAGTAAAGACCTCAAGTCTCCTTGGTTCTGCTGACGCCACATTTGGTGCGTCCATTCCAGGGAAATCCTTTCCTGCGGGTGGCGGGTGGTGTCAGGCAGAGGCCTGCCAGGCGGCTGCGCTAATTGGGGTGGTTCTGAAACATGCCCACTGCTCCTCCTCCTCCTCCTCCCCCAAAGGTTCTGACGGGTTGCTGTGTGGCTGCTGTTCTCGCTTCGGTGTTAGTCTGTGAAGAGTGGGATTCTCTGCCTCATACTTGTGTGTTCGTCCCCTGGCAGTAAAACGTGGGAGTATGTCTTTGTGTCCCAAAGCAGAACATCCCACTTGACCTTCTTGAGATACCTATTTAGTGTGGGTCTGTGAGCCCTGGGCTGCCTGGAACATCAGGTCGTCTTAGATCCAGCGATCAGCTGGTGTCCACTGGGCACCCATCTGTGTGCCTAGTCCTGCCCTCGGGCTGAGTGATCGCAGAGCAATGGGACTTGTCATTCCATCCTTGGGGTTTGAAGGCTAGTGAGACTTGGGGTGGGGTGGTGCTCGGGAGGAAGGTGGGGCAGCTGGCTAGGGCTGAATGGAAACTGACTTAGCCGAAGGAATCAGACATCTGTGTCAATTGTTGATCTTTTCTGGTTGTGGATAATGATGATGTTCTCGGCATCAGTCTAAAGGAGTTGGCTGTAGACCCTGTGACCAATGGAGGAGGAAGCCACTCCCTTCCCCCCGTTCCAGAACACTCTGCTGCTCCTCACAGTCCAGAATTTCTCCTTTCTAGAGGGCTGTGGCTGATGTCACCGGCTTGTCCTGGCCCGTGACTCCTCAACCTCAGAGGCTTGGTTGGGTCTGGAAGAAGCTGGAGTGTCAGAGGATCACCCACCCAACTGGGACACAGTGGTGACTACAGTAGCTCATGCGTCTAGGTCTCAAATTCTCTACCAGAGCCCCCACCTCTCTGGAAATTGTTCCCTGGGGCGGGGGCTCCCACTCCCCTCCCCGCCAGCTCCTCTCCCCTAATGTAGTTTTCTGCAATGAGACCACCGGTCTTGTTGGCTCAGTGACTCCCACATCCCACTAAGGATTTGGGATGGTGGTGGGGAAGGGGTGGCTGCTTGTTATTGTGTCGCGTCTTGCTTAGGATAATGTGACACATGTCATTGTCACTCCAGTGCCCAAACTGTCATACTGGAAGTCCTTGCTTTCAAGTCCCATCTTGTGCTAGGTATCCATCTTGGTCCAGCTGGTTGTACCAATCAGCTGGGTACATCTTAGGATTAGAAAGCGCATCTGTGGTCATGATGACTAGAACAAAATGACCTGTGGTTCATTATATGCGATGCATTCTAGATGACAATGTACAATGCAATTTAAGTCTGCTCTTCCAAAACAACTTCTCCTGTTACAAGATGGTCATGCGCTTCATTCTACAAGAACCACTGTATATGGTCTGATGTCTCACCGTGGGATTATGAGAGAAGAGAAAGAAAGGTCACAACCAGTATGAAAGACTCCCCTGACACCCTCCACGCTGAGCCACACTGGGTGACGAGAGCGGTCAGCAGAGCAGTGCTGGGTGGGAGGGGGAGCTGGGGAGGGCCCTCTCAAAGGTGGAGGGAGCAGGACCCCTCCAAGTATAGGAAGGAATAGGACCGTATTTGGTGGCAGGAAAAGACTGGGTGTACGTCCAGGCCTGCTGGCACCGTGGTTTATCAGCGACCTTTAGGCTGCCAGGAGTAGGCTGACCATATGTACCTTTAAACATGATTTCCATATTTCCCACCCATTGTATCATTTTTGTAGGAATGTCAGTTTTGTCCTGATTTTAGTAAACCAGGTCCATCTTTAATGTGGGACAGAAAGGGCGTTGACTTGCCATGGGGCCAGTCTGTTGTGGGGGCTCAAAAACAGTGTTCACTTTCGCCCCGTGTTAAAGACGGCCTTTGCTGTTGCTGACTGGTGGGACAGAGCCCACTGCTCCTGCCCCTGTGAGGAAGCAGGAACCATGCGGGAAAGGGCTCCCCCACCACATGCTCCTGCTTCTTCAAAGGGAGCAACACTGCAGTGTGAGAGCGCTGCAGTAAGTACTGTGGGGCTATCTCTGGCGCTGTGGGGTTATGGGCATTTCTGGCTCTGGGATAGTTAAAGCAGCATGTTTTTTAGGCAGGATGTTTAGAGGGTTTATAGGAGCAGCAAATCTGGTTTTTGCCTAAGGTGCCAAAATTCCTTACACTGACTCTTGCTAAACAGCCAGAAGTCCCTCTGGACCACATGTCATCACTATGTGATCGATCGCTGATCTCCCTCACAGAGCACTTGTTGCTGTTGCTGCTCCACCTCCTTTCCTCCCCTTTGTTGTCAGTGCATAATGCTGTCCCATTTTTGCCATCCCAATGTCCCATTTTTGTCTCAAGGAAATATGGTCAACCTTTCTATTAGTAAATCACCTTCCAGCATGTTCCTGTGCAAAAAGGGTTATGCTGAGACCCCAGAGATGTCTGGTCCACTGCAAGATGCCTGGTGACGTCAGGGTAGAGTCACCAGACCGCCTGTCCCTCCTCTCCATTCTTCCCAGTGGCACCATCTCCCACCTGTTTCCCCACTGCCTGTTCTCTCTGGAAACAGGCCTTCCCACAAAGCAGCAACTCCTGTCCCACCACCTTCACTGTACTACATCAGGCTCATGGCTGCAGCCCTGCCTCTTCGTGAGCCTGTAGCTCCAGGGCCCGAGACTCTTCACTCAGGAACTGGACTCTGAGAACCTGGTTGGCTTGACTTAAAGCATCTGCCCTGGTCCCACTGCCTATGGGAAGGGCCAGGTTCCCAAAGGTGGGGTATATCCAGGGGCTCTCAGCAGCCGGTGTGGGTATAGGCCTGGCAGCTCTAGTGAAGGAGCAGGAGAGCAGCAGATTATTGGGGCGGGGCTGGGGGAAGGGATGCTTCTCCAACAAAACTCAGAAGTATGTGAAGCTGAGTTTTTAGGAGTCTGGTGCTTTTTCTGGAGCCAGCTTTCCTCTTCAGAGCTGGAGTGGGTATACTCAGGCAGGAAGACCTGCCTCTGCATGTGGTCTTAAATCTTTGCTCTTCTGCTTTGCCTGCCCACCTTCCTCTACTTGTCTCAGTATCCTCACCACACCCTCACTTCACCAGCTGGCCTGTCTGTGACTGGGTCACTCCAAAGCCCAGCATCCCCATCTGTAGGTCCCAGCAGACAGGCTGTAGAGTAGACTTGACCTCCAAGTCTGCTTCTGTCTCATTAGTCTTCTCTGTGGTCCTCCCTCCTTCCTGGTGCCGGTGCTCCTGCACCCCCGCACCTATGTCCATGCCCTGCCCACCAAACTGACGAATGAGGGCCAGGCTTCGGAGCTTGGATGTGACCCTCAGGGTCATATCTCCTGTGGCTTCAGGGAGCACCTCAGTGCAGATGCTTTGAGCTTTAGGTGGACTCGTTCTTGGGCAGAAAGAAAGCTACAGAGGAAGAGCCATGACTTTACCAGATGTCTCGGGGAGTCTGCTGCCCTGTGGAGTCCAGTGAGCATCATTGTGGCTGCGGGCTAATTAAACCTGTCAACATGGAAGATGAGATGAGATGAATGTCCCCCGTCCTAGCCCCCCATTTCTGGAGCTGAGCTTTGCTCCCAAACAGGTGCAAAGTCTGTTGGCAACAATAACATAGTTTTTGCTCTTGTGTTTATTTCTGTATCACCAAGAGTTAAGTTAGGGAACCAGGGACACCTCTAGGGTGGGGATGACAGGTGGCCTCTGGACCCATGTCTGGTATTGAATGACACGTCCCATCCTTCTCTTACAGGAATGAGGATATTCCTGCGAAGAGTTTGACTCCCAGTCTCTTGAGGGGTCACATCAGTAAGCAGCTAGCATTGTCAAGGCTTTCTGTAGATTCCTGCACTGACATCTCTAAAGATTCTGTGAGACGCAGTTGCTGAGTTTACAGACGTGGAAACTGAGACTTCCCGATGAAGGCCTCCCGTTGACATGTGGTAGAGTCGAGATTGCAGCTGGCGTTCTGACATCTAGCTCATGCCCCCAACTGTCCCACGGTGCGCTCATTGCCTCCCAACATAATTTTGATCTGAGAAAAGGACATTTGATGGCATTCAGCTCTGAAGGCCAAAGCTGACCCTCTCACATCAGCTAGCCTCCTGACTAAGGCAGCCTCATGGCCTCACCCATAGGAGTGACCTAGCACACTCTGTCCTTGCTTACTCATCTCCTGGCTCCCCAGAGGAATGCAATGCAGGACAGCCATTGATGCCAGAATTAACCTCTCTTTGACTAGTGCCTTCCCATTCCAGTGGGTGGTTCTTTTAGTCACTGCCCTGTGGGCCCCTGAGCATCTGGCCTTACATCGGGCAGGGTGCCTACTTTCTGGATGGGGACCTAAGAGTAGTGGTGTTTGGTGGTCTCTGCTTAAACTTTTGTAATTGACCTTGGGAAGTTTCTATAGGTTGTTGAGAACGAATCCCTTTCAGAAGCCAGATTCTGGGATCTTGACCTCAGGGCGGAGGCAGGAAGCCTGGGATTGATGACCAAGTTGAGTGAGGTGGCTACTATCAGATAAAGGTTTTTGGAGGGTCAAGACCCCTGGGGGAAAATGTCGGTGTCTGCTGGTTCTTCCGCTGGCCTCTGGGAGAGAGCAAGGTTGGGGCTGGTTATAGTCAGAGGCAGGACCCACATGCTCCTGCTGCACAGGCTGACCAGCAGACCCCCACCCAGGTAGAGTGGTAGGGCGGCCCCACGCTCACGGGGCCTGATGCAGTGCTTGGCCAAGCTCTGGTAGCAGATGGTGAATCCTTCAGGGCGTGTCTGCCTCATCGAGGTGGGCGAGCACCCCAAGAAGTTGAGCTTCCACCCCAGGGGACAGCCATGGCTACTGAGTGAGCCAGGCAGGCAGGCAGCACCGTGGGCAGGACAGGGTGCCCGCATGAAGTGCCCATCCCTCAGAACCCAGAGGGAAGAAACCCCAGCACTCAAGTGTGCTGGGGTCAGTGAGCCAATGGGCAGCCCCCAAAGGTGAGAGACACAGGGCAACAGCACAGGGAGCATGTGAGCGGGCAGCTCTGACCTAGTGTTGATGCTCTGTGGTGGGTCCCGTACCAGCCAGCGGAGCCTTCCCCACACCATGTGTCCCTCTCATTGTCCAGCGGCTGCAAGAGGACTCTCTGCCCCTCATCCACCAAGGAGCCCCCAAACAGTCACGAGCTTCTTCCATTCTGGGCAGGGTGCCCAGTGCTGGGCACGGCGACACCCAACAATACCAAGATGCCGTGCGAGGGTGGAGACCAGTAAGCTGGAACTTGGGAGCTTTTTGCACATGTCCTCTCTATTATCACAGCAATTTCATACTCTTATCTCATAGCTGAGCAAGCTGACGCTCCTGGAGGTGGCACCTGGTAGCTGGTGGCTCAGCATGCAGGGGCCCTGAGTCCAGCTGGACACCTTCATGGCTGCACAAGGCCAGCTCACATGTTCCAGGCATCACCCACATCTCAGGCCCGGGGCTGCACCTGCCCTTCCCACCAGCACCGCTGGGCGTGGCCGAGCTTTGCTGAGACCTCCGCTGCCTTAGCAAGAGTATAGGCTCAACAGAGCCTTCTCCTGTTTGCTCAGGCTTCCATCTTGCTTGTAAAGAGATTTAAAACCCTTAGTGTATAATCTCATGGGGAAAGAGAAATTGGGGCCACTGTGTGGAGTTTCTGTGCCAGCAACACCCAGCCCTTCCTGGGAGAGCCCCCCTGGCCACGGGGGTTCAGCGGAGGCCGCCCGGTACCACCATACATGGCAGGGACAGCGGAGTTGAGAAACCCATGCTGGGGGAGGGTGGTGGTGGTTGTAAGAGACTTGTCCACACATCAGATCTAAATGTGTAGCTTTAAGAAGTACTGATGCTGGTGTTGCAGGCCCAGGGACTGTGACTTAGTTGATGTGGGGAATGGCCTGTGCTCTGGATTGTTTAATGTGTTTCTCTCTGGGAAACACTGGGTTAACCAATGGAAGATGCAAATGAAACCCCTACTTCTCTCATCATTGTCATGCTCAGCAGTGTTCTTCAGGGGAGAGAGGATTCTGGCTATTGGGGACAAAGCTTCCATGTGCCTTGACCCTAAGCTCAAAGCCCCTCCTGAGAAGTGTGAATGGCCGATGCTGTCCTGGCATGGCTGCTGACCTGGCCAGTGAGGGCAGGGATTTCTGCAGCTGAGGAGTGAGGATCCGGGTACCTTGCACACCCTGTTCTGCTCTCAGCCATCTCGGGCCCTGCCCTGTTCTCATCTGAGCGCTGAGCAGCGGAAGCACAAGCAGACCGCCCCAGCGGGGGAGGGACAGGGTCAGAAAGCCGGTGTTACCTGGTGCTCGGGGACCGGCCAGCTGCCAAGTGAACAGCAGTGCAGCTGTGCTGACTGCTGGGTGCCTTTCTTTCTGACTGTTATAAAAGAAAATTGAAAAAGTCTTATATTGTGCCTTAAAGGCCTTTTAATTATATATAACTCATTTAATTTGAACTACTTTAAGTTCCATTTTTAATATAAGTTTTATAGTGTTACAATGAAAGTGCCTTCTAATCAAAGCGTGTTTGGGGATTCATCTCCCTGGACAAAAGTAGATTCCCAGGAGAGCCCAGGCCAGACACTTGTCCTGACAACACTGAAGAGTCACCTTGTACTGAGTGGGAGGCGTGGTGGGGAATCACAGAATGCATCAGTGCAGTCTCTTCAGGGGGCTGTGAAGACTGAACGAGGTGGGTGTGGGAGGGCTCAGCACGGAGAATCCGTCCTTGTACTGCTCACCGCCATTTCTGGGGTCACAGTTGTTTCTCTTGCTAAATCTCACTGCTGGTGCCACAGCTGTGGAGGGGATAATGGTGGCAAGGGGGCTTGCTTGGTGGCCAGAAGGGGGACTGAGCAGTCCTGAGCAGGGAAGATTATGTTTCAAGGAGACAGGTCTCTTCTCAAGTTGCAGTCCTCTGGAGGGTTCCTCCCTGACCCCTACCTGTCTCCTGTCGTGGTGCTTCTTACCCTGATGTGTTCCACACATTTCATTTGTCTGTCCAGGTGAGATCATAAACTTTTAGGGACATGGCTGTGACTCTTTGGGTCCTGCTGTATCCTGGGAACAATGCACTTTCATTAGACAAACAAATGAAGGAGCGAATGCATGAATTGGTCAGGGGCTATCAGGAGCTCTGCTGAGAGCCCTGAGTGAGGGGTTGAGTGTTGTGGGAGACTTAAGGTGTTGAGAACTACTGATAAAAAGCACCCATAAAGCTGAGCCACAGAGATTGGAAGTGTTGAGGCAGGAATGGCAGAGGGGCTGGAGAGGAGGAGGGAGGACAGAGGGCCCGGGCCAAGTAGAGGAGAGGACGTGTTTCTGGATAAGATGAGAGATTGGGGTTGGGATGTTTGGACTGATGGGTCTTCACTGATCCTTTTAGGGGAACAGAGTGTGCTTATCCTTGGATATCAGAAACTGGCCTGCAGTCACCATCTCCCTGGCTCTCCCATCCCCCAGCCCTACCACTGCTGTGGAGTTTTTACGTGTTGATATCAAATCATCTCTATCTGGAATGCCCCTCCCCCAGTCCATGTGTGATACCAAGGAAATAGGAAAAATAGACTCAGACATGAGGACTGTGCTGGAGGGCAGCCTTTCTGTCTTTTTCTGTCTTCATTTTCTTGACACAGGTTACTCTCAACCTCATGTTGGGCTTCCAGCTGGCAGAAAGGGAAAAAAAGTGGCATATTTGACTATCATGTTAAACAGGTTGATGCTAAGTTACATCATCAACTGGATGGTACCTGGAGGGTATAATGAATAATTAAAATGTAAACTTCTATCCCCTTTCCTCCCAGGGGCCATCTGTCCATGCTCACATCTGTCCTCCCCCAGACATCCACAAGATGGTCTTGATTTTCTGGTGGCGCCTCGAGTGCTGGAATGGAGCCAGCACAGGGGAGCTGCCCGTTTGGCAGGCAAATGGTGGAAGGAATCCTCCCAGAACGGGGCGGCATCCTAGGGTGTCTCTGTTTCTGTGGACACTTACTTAGCCCAAAGAGGAAAAGCATAGGAAGTCAGTGACAGCAGTGTGTCCCCAGACCCTCGTGGAGAGTCCCCTCTCTCTGGTGTTTCTGCCAGATCTTGAAACAATCCAGTTTCCTTCTGGCAGTAAATTCGGTTAGGGCCTGTGTCATGCCAGGCCCTGTGAGAGATGAATGAGGCGCAGACCCGGGCGGGACAGCCATGGCTCCAGTTTTGACAATCCTGCGGGAATGACTAGTGTTCCTTCCAGAGGTCTGCACACAGCAGGCTGGGTTGTGGAGCTAGTGTCCCTCCCAGTGTCTCTGGAGATGATGGCTGTTAGTGAAATGGTCCCTCGAGTGCCGAGTTAGAACCCTGCGCTGCCCACTGTGAGGATGGCCCCGCACACAGTAATCACTTCTTCTTCAAGGAGAGATGTGGATTATTTCCCTGGTCAAAAAGTTAATTAGTTTCTGATTGGTTGGGTTGTCAGAGAGAAAATTGGAAAGAGCCCCTCTTTCCTTCTTGGTCTCTTAGTCCAGCTGTGGTAGATGGTTATGTTGGACAAGGCAGTGACAGTTATCGCTGGCATTTGTTGGCTGCAGTGCATTGTGCTGTGGCTTCTGCTGCTGGGGCCACTCTGCCACGGGATCCTGCCGCTCAACACAGCCAGCTTTTATGTCTTGATTTTACATAAATAACCTTTAACATAGAGTTTAAGTACTGCCTCCTCGTGTCCCTAAGTCCTCATATAATATTCTATTCATTCTTTGCTTTTCAAAACAAGGAAATGAAAATCTCAATGATCTTAATTCCTAAAAGCTCGGCAAGCATTCTTGTGTTTTTCTCTTTATCTGGTGTCTTGTAATCACTCTTAGACCTTTTTCTGTTTAGAAGGTCACTTTGTTCTTCCACACTGATCACCCTTCACTCCTCATCAAAGAAACACTGCACAGAATTGCCCGGGGACTCGGACGTCGCTTCTGAGACATCACCTAATGTTCCCTGGCTGGGCTGTCTGGTCTGCCCATTGACAGATGGGTAACCGAAGTGGGAGGTACCAGGTGGCTTCCACGGGGCTGCAGCTGGTGATGCAGTTATGAATACCATCGGGTTATTCTGACCTCCCCGGAGGCTGTGAGCCTTGTTTCGGTCTCCCTTGCGGACATAATGAATTAGAAGCTCCCCACAAGTGGACCACAGGGCTAGCGTCACAAGGGTGATTCTTTTTAACAGATGACTCACACCTTAAATGTAAGGAGGTTTCTTTGATGCTTTTTCACAGTTATCCCTTTGTTTTGCTGAGCCTCCCTTCAGAGACTCCAGGCCTATGTAAACACCAGTTAGTTTTCACGGGGCCATTTATTATTAGATGGGAAATAGAAGGGACCTGGAACTCGCATACTGTATCATCTGTGTTTCAGCCCCAAAGTGTTGAGAAGATCACTGTCTTCACCTGTACGGTCACTCCCAGCCCACCCCTTCAGTTCTCCCCACCACCCCCATGCCCCCATAAAAGGTGATCAGGGCTGGCAGAAAGGCAGAGGACCCGTGTGTCGAGCTTCCTTAGCTTCCCGATACCTTGAGGTCTAGAACAGCTGCTGCACCTCTCCTGCCTTTACTGCAGCTTTAAGGCATTCAGCCAATCTTCCAGCGGTACCTTGAGAAGTTCCCGGTGCATGAGGCCATGCTCTGTAAGGCAGGAGATGAGCGCTGACCCTTGACGGGGGCATTTCTGTAAAGACAGCACCTCTCTGTCTAGTATTTTCCTTAAACACTTGCCTCAGGTTCCACATGACCAGAGGTGGCCGTGGATGTTCAGATTCCTCTACTTCCAGAAAATCCTGTTGTTGGCTGGGTGATTCATCTTGACACTCAAGCTAGCCTTTGAGTTTAGGGTTAATCCCCTGACCCTCTTGTCATCTGGCTTTGATCACTCAGACATGATGTGCTGGGAAATGTAAGAACTCCGCCTTTAACGGAACCTTATCAATGAGACTGAGTGTACGAAATGGTTGGTGTGGGCCCTGTAAGTGGGAGCCTGTCCCTGGGACACAGGCTGCATAAGGCAGTGTTTTCTTTAGCTGCTGTCAGTCTCAGTGACAACTTTAATTGTAGAATGGTGTCTTACTAGCAAAAATGAAAGTGGTTTGAGTCTAGTTTTTAAAAATTCAAATGAATGCATGATAAATGTGTAAGAAAGGTTGTTAAAGGAGCATTAATTTCAAGAGCATCTCAGATTTGAAAAACTTCGATGCCAGGATTTCAGGAGCGATGAGGGCTGACTGTTAGCTAAGCTTCCATTTCAGCTGTACCAAATGGTCTGTACACTGGACACACAGGTTTGCTTTTGTAGCTTCTTCAGGTGGGTGGGATCTGAGGAACTATGATGCTGGACTGAAGTGATGCCGGCCATGGGCCCACCATCGGGATAGTGGCACAGGCAGGAGCCAACCTTGGCAGTTCATGCCCTATCTGCACCTGACTCGTGTCTGCTTGGTCTGTGAAGCCCTGGCACATTGAGCTCTGCTCAGTGTGTGGCTTTGGTGTCATTCTCCTCTTAGTAGTGAGTGCTTTGGCCCCTACTTTCCTGACCCACAGAGCCGCCATTTTCCCAGAAATCATCCCATTGTATTTCAAGTGCGGACTGAGACTTTGCCTCCCACCAGTGATGGCTAGGAACGTGGATGAGGGAGTATGACTTCAGTCTGTGGTCTGGCTCCATCACCTTCTCCCAAGCCTCAGGCACACAGACAGGACATCAGGGGTGGATCCTGGGGCTCCTCACTCATGTTCTTTTCAGCAGCTCTTGAGCCAGTTTTTGGTAGCTGAGATTCTATAATAGATTTTTGGATTATGAAAAATATTACTCAGCACTCATATTATATTGATTCAAAAATAAAGATTATGCAGTTCAACTGCACAGTAAAATACAGCTTTATGGAATGGTTATTTTTTACTTAAGTTCCTCTACATTATAATGGAAGATAATGGATTCAGGAAGGGTACAATGAGGAATAAAGCTGTTGTATTGTATTGGTTAAATGACATTTAAAATGATTTGGCTGTCAAACTCATGGAAAGGTTATGAACAGTGAATGAAAAATCTAAAATTAATTCCCTACTTCAAGAAAGTGTGATTTATATCATAATAAAATTAGATTTTTACTTAAAGAAATTTAGTCATTAAGTAATGCCCATGCGCTAACTCTCATTTATAACCATCTGGTTTAAAGCTTCTGCAGAAAATTCCTTAGGTATTGCATCCAGAGCCTTGGTGTCATTTGTGTCAGTGAATTTGTTCTCTGCACTTCTCCTACAGCTTTTTGGGGATTACTATTTCAAGCACTAAAAAGACAGGTTCTTTTTTAGTCTCAGTACCTGAGGGAGCCATCACGCTCATCACCCTTCCCCAAATGACTTTATCATCTTTCTCTCAGAGTTCTTTTCATTCATGATAATACAGTTGGTGATGGCTACCATCTGAGAACTGCTGTTTTAGTAAGTCATACAGGCTTGTGATTTCATTGACTAGGCTGGCCATATTTCCTTGAGACAAAAAATGGGGCATTGGGTTGGCAAAGACAGGATGGGGTTATGTGCTGTCAACTAAGGGGAGGGGAAGGAGGTACAGAAGCCAGACCAGCAACAATTAAGTACTATGATGCACATGGGTGATGGCATAGGAATGGCTTGTGGTCTGGCAGGACTTCATACAAATGGCCAGGGCCAGTGCAAGGACTCTTGGCACTTTAGGCAAAAACCAAATTTGGCACTCCTATAAGGCCTGCTCTAAATGTCCTGCCTAAAATCATCCCAGTGCCAGAAATGACCAATAACCCCCACAGTGCCAGAATTAACCCCCATAGTACTTATCTGTGACTCGACTACCCTTCAGTGTTTTGCTCCCTTTGAAGAAACAGGAGTGCAGGCTCGGGTGCAGGAAATTTTCTTATTTTATAGTTGCACAAGCTGAAGCTTAGGAAGGTAGAATAATTCACCAAAGGCGGCAGGGACCCACCGACAGGGATATGCCATATCCAGCATGGAGCCACCTTTCTTCAAAGGCCCAACTTTTTTCCCAGTCATAAATGTCTCATAAATATGCATCAGGTGGTTGCTTTCAGGTAACAATGTCATGGTAGGATTTCTAGGACCTAAGCTGAGCCCTGACTTGGCCACCACTACTTGAGTGATTTTCAGCAACCTGCAGCCTTTCCCTCATTAGAACGTTCCTTATCTTTAAATCACGTAGTTTATACCCTAATTTTATTTTCTCTATTCAGTGAACTTCTGCTGTGTACTATTGGGCATTTTGTCCTATTGTATTTTTTCAGTGAAGCATGTTGACTGTGTAGGAGCATGTACCCACCTTAGGTGTGGTGCGCCATCCAGTTTTGCGAGGTGGCCACCGCCAGGGGCACAGTTTAGAACATTCTTAGCACCCCAGAAACCACCTTTGTGTCTCCTCAGTCATTCTCTTTCCAAAGATTTACCACTAATCTCTTACCAGATTGCTTTTGATTTTTTTCTAAAATTTATAAAAATAAAATCCTATGCATTGTACTTTTTTTGTGTCTTTCTTTTGCTCAACCGTTATGTCTGTGAGATTCATGCAAGTCGCTCCCTATTGCAGTGTTTATTCTTTTGATTGGCTGTGAAGTTTTCCATTGTTTGGATGTGCCAGATGTAGTTGTTCCTTCTGCTGTTGGCAGACATTTGAGTTGTCCCCTGTTTTTGCTTGTTCCATGTCTATCTGAGCATTCAGATATGCTCTATACATGCTCACATGAATATACTTAGGTTGAACATTTATCTAGGGAGGAATTACTGGGTTAAAGCTGAAATCATAATTGTTATTTTAATAGAGTTTAATGTAGGGAATTGCTTAAACAGAAATGAAGAATTAAAAAGGAAAAAAAAGGAAATCATGAAATAACTAAGAGCAATAATTGCAGGAAACAGCTATTGTCTCCCCTGGAGAAACCCGCAGAACTGAGACTCAGATCAATCAGGAGAGTCCTACCGGTGTGGGTTCCTCTAAGATAAAAGCAGAGTTTTATCCATATCCTTGTAAACATTTGGTATTATCAAGGGTGTTTTGTTTTATTTTGTTCTTTTTTTTAAAAGAGAAAGAAAGGGAGAGATGAGGCAGAAGCATTTAAAAGTGCAAGAAAGGAGGAAGAAGTTGTTTATTTTGGTTTTTCACCCTGGCTGTGGTTACGAACCTGGGTCTCGGACTCTACATGGTCCAATGCCAGCACCCCAGATGCCTGAGCCACAAGGGCTTGCCCCTTATCAGAGTTGGGTTGTTTTTTTTTTCGTATTATCTTTTCTGTGGTGTGTAGCAGTATCTCACTTTGGTTTTAACTTGCGAAGCTCCTGTTCAAATCTTTTGTTCATTTTTCAATTAGGTTATTTATATCCATCTTATTTGCAGAAGTACTTTATATATTTGGAGTGAGTCCTCTGTCATGATGCATGTGTATGCGCATCAACATGTATGCATATAACATTCCCTTAACGGCTTGCCTTTTCACTGTCTGCATTATTCTTTTCATGAACAGAAGTTTTCATTTTAATAAAATATCAGGGTGTTTTTTTCCTTCCTGGCTCTGCTCTTTGCATTCCATTTAAGAAACACTCACTTGCTTAAAGGTCATGGAGCTAATCTCTGATAGTCTCTTATAGAAACATTATTGTTTAATCTTTCACATTTAACTCTACAGTTCATTAGGAAATGATCTCTATGTCTGTTGGAAGGGAGGAGGTTGGAGTTCGTTTCCATATGAATTTCCAGTGGCTCTAGCATGTCTATTGACTCTCATCCCTTTCCCCTCATACTGCATTGGAACATTGTCATAAATGCAGACTGAATATGTGGTTTATTGTTCAACTTAGAATTTTGTATACTTTGTTTGTTTTTCCTGTATTAGGGATCTGTCCAGTCTATTCATCTTTTCAACAAGTCAACTTTTGGCTTTTCAATTTGATAGTATGTTTTTTCTCCTATTTCAATTATTTCTGCTCCTGGAATATTTCTTTTTCATATTACTTGTTGAGGTCTTAATTTGTTCTTTTCTTCTGAGATTTTAGAGATAGACAGGATGCTTAGGTCAATTTCTAGCCTTTTTTTCCACCCAGCACATGCATTTAAAGCTGTGATTTCCTTGTAAGTACTGTTTTAGTCTCAGTCAATGTGTTTTTAAATGCTGTAATCAGTTGTCATTCAGTTCGAAATATCTTCTCGTTTTCTTTGTGATTTTCTCTGTGGAAATATGGAATATGCTTCCTAGCCTGTGGGTCAAATATTTGGATATTTTTTATTAATTTCAATTTTACTATAGTCAGAAAAACAGAGTAGTGACTGGGCACAGTCTATATGTGTCCCAAGGTCCTGGGTTCATATCTTAGGGCCAACAGGAACAACCAAGATGAATAACGAAATAGAAAAGCTGCTTCTTCCTCTTTCTTCCTGCCTGCCTACCTGCCAGCTTCTGCTCACCCTCATTCCTGCTTCACCTTTTTTTGAAAAAAATTGCAATTTTCATCATTTAAAACTTGTAAGTTTCTGATGACTCAGCATGTAGTCAGTTAGTGTAAGTGTTGAATAGACACTTGAAATGAATGTGTAGAATTACACATCAATTAGGTCAAAATTGTTATTTATAAAGTTTAAATCTTCTATATTCTTACTGATTTTTTCCCTCTACTTACATTATTAGTGACAGAGGTTTCATAAATCTCTGACCACTACTGTGGGTTTGTCAATTTCATCTTTTTGGTCTTTTATAGCTCTTCAGTCTTTGACTTCATATATTTTTAGGCTATACTCTTAAGTGTGTGAAAGCTGAGAATTGCTATGTCTTTCTATTAAATTGTCCCCTTATCATTATTAACTGTCCCTCTTTGTCATTCATAATAATTCTGGCTTTACACCCTACTTTATATCAATTTTTTCTTGGCTGGAGTTAATGTAGTTTGCCTCTACTGTTTATATTAATCTTTTTGCACTTTTATTTATATGTCTCTTATAAGCAGCATATAATCGGACATTTTATTTATTATGTCAATCTTTGTGTTTCAGTTGGACTATTTAGTCCACTTTTATTTAAATGGGCTTAATCCAGCATATTATTATTATGTTCTTTATTCCTTTTTAAAAAAAAAATCTTTTGGATTCATCAGTTTTTGTTATCCCTCTCCTTTGGCCTCATTGCATTAATTTTACTATTTTCTGGCAGTAAAATCAGGACATTAAAATACTTGAATTCTATTTGACTTCCTGACTGTGGTCATATTGCCTTGTGTTTTAGTTTTACAGATATTGTTACCTTAGAAGGAATTATTATTGTGCTGAGTAGTCAAAATTAGATTTATCCGTATTTTTTTTCTTAAATCATTTCAGGTTCTCTTTATTCTTTCTTGTTTAACTATGTATTTAGTTCATCCAATCTGTGTTTCTTTTATCCTAAGAGTTTTGAGTATTGCCTTTGCTGTTAATCTCCTGGCAACATAGTTGTCTGTCTTTATTTTTCTAGATATATCTTCTTTTACCTGTGATGATCTTACTTTCACTGGGTATAAAATTATAAAATGTTTTTTTTCCCCCAGAATTTTAAAGATGTTGTTCTGGTTCCATTATTTCTCTTGAAAAGTCTGATATCACTTTTATTGTTGTTGTTTTTTATAGTTTCCTGTTGGTCGCCACCACCCATCCTCTGGCTGCTTTTAAGATGTTTTGTTTTTCGAATTCCAGATATTTTCTTTGTATTTATCTTGCTTGGGATTAGTGGAGATTCCTAAATCTCTGACTTGATACCTTTTATCAATTTTGGAAAATTCTTAACCAAACCCACCAAATATTGATTCTGCCTAATTTCCTCTCCTTTATTAACTTTGAAACTTCATTAACATGGTTGTTATATTTTTCACTACATCTTTTAATCCATATTTTTCAGTCTTTGTTGTTTTTTTTTTCTTTTGAATCTTCTGTTGATTATTTTCTGCTGGCCTGGATTCCGTCATACTATGCCTCTCTTTAATTGTGTCTAATCTACCTTGAAATCTATATATTGGATTCTTTTGATTACTTAATGGTAAGTTCCAGAATTTCCATTTGATTTTTTTTAATATATTTCAATTTTGTGGTGAAGTTTTTAAAAATATTTTTTGAGTATGTTAGTTGTCATTATTCTAAAGTGGTGCCTGATATTGCTAAGGTCTATATAAACTGTAGGCCTGTTTCTGTGATCTGTTTTAGTCCTTTGATCCTATTTCCTGCCACACCTAGTAATTTTGGATTGGATGCTAGACATTATGCATAAAACATTGAAAAACCTGTGCATAATCTTGTTATTGTCCAGGAAGGACTTACTTCTTTTTGTTAGCTAGAAAATGGGCAGATCATCTTGATCAACTCGGGAATAGAAGTTCTTCGAGAGTATGTGAGCTCAGCTGAATGTTGCCTGCATTTAGCAGGACTATTCTTCATGAAAAACCTGACTTTTGTCTTCCTGGCATGATGATGCTGTCAAAATCAATGCTTAAGTTTTGTTTTGTTTTTCAAACTTATTTGAGGGTAATTTCTGCTCAGTCTCTTGTCTTATAAATGTGCATCTCAGGCATAATCATAAAATGGAGGGGAATCTTTGTACTGGGCTCACTTTTTCTGGTTCTCTAGAATTTTAGACCCTCAGCTCTGGCTACTTCAGTAGTTCCATTCAGGTTATCCCCAGACTCAGCAAGACTTCTTTAAACTCTAGAACATCACTTCCTGTTTGGTTCCTATGTAAGAAAGCAAATGTCCTAAGGGAAAATATGGCAGTACCTATGTGGCCCATTTCAGTGGCCTTTTCTTTTCTCTAGATATGGACTCCTTAAATTCTGACTGTGCCTGTAACGTGATTTTAAAAACTTGAATATTTAAATTTAACTTCTATCATTATTAGCAGAAGGGTCAATCTGATACAAACTATTCTTTTATAGCTGGAAGCACAGGTCTATCTCATCTAATGTTTACACAAAATCCAACATCTTATTATGTTTATGAATTAAGTAGAGATGGAATTTTTTTCTGCATATGCTCAGGAATCAGAATTTGGAACTTAAATCCCAGCTGGCTACTAACAAAAATGTGAAACTTTGAATATTTAATCATTCTAATCCTATACTTTCTCCCTTTTCAATAAATATCTGAGAAACATAGGTGAAGAAATCTTTAATGATCAGATAATCCCACTTTTATTTAAACTGTTTCAGAGCATGTAAAAGGAAAACTTCCAAATTCATTCTGTGATGCTGGTATTTAAATTCCTTCTTCTGAGAAAAATGACACCTAAAAGAGCCCATTTTAATTTATGAGTATTAATGTAAAAACACATGTGAAATCACAGCAAACAGAATCCAGCAGCATATTTTTAAAAGTGCACCAGAAGAAAAGCTTATTTCAGAAGGATAGGAATGGTTGAATACTATGAAATCTACTAGATATGTCATCTTATAATAGAGCCAAGAAGAAAAAAAATTACAGTTATCTCCATAAACATAGAAAAAAGTATTGGATAAAATTCAACACACATTTATTTTATTTTACTTTTATTCAACAAATATGTATTGAGCATCTGCTCTGTTATAGCAGTGAGCACACAAAAGTGAATAAGATGCTGGCACCATTCTGAACTCACCTTCCAGTGGGGATACAACCAGTAAACAAACAAGCGAGGGGACAGGCGACCACATACATTGATTTTAAAGACTCAGTAACGTGTGCACAGATCTCATTAATGCACATACCTTGGCCTAAAGCCAGCATCTTATTTAATAGGGAAATACTAAGACTTTCTTCTTAAAGTCAGAAACAAGAAACAAACCCTTGTAGCTCAGGCTGCTGAGACACTGGTCCATGGACCATGAAAGCCAAAGCACCTGCGTTCATGACGCAGAGCTGGGGTGAAAAGCCAAAATAAATAAATAAAGATGCTTCTTTATCTTCTTCCTCCCTTCCTTCCTATATTTAAAAAAAAAATTAGAAACAAGAATGGGAGGCCTACTATGTCCATAACGTTTAGAATTAGGTTAAAGAGTTCGCCTAAAGCAATAAGGTGAGAGAAAGCCCCTAGAGACCTAGAAATTGAAAAGAGATAAAATCATTGCTATTTGCAGATGATATAAATACACAAGTGGAAACCCCAAAAGAATCAATGGAAATACTATTACAAACAGTAAGAAGTTGAATCAAGTGGCTTGTTATAAAATCAATATAAAAAGTCAATTGCCATCATATATACAAACAAAACCCATTAGAACACGTGAGAATGATTCTGTTTATGATCATAGAAGGAAAGCAGAAATATTCTAAATATACAGAAACATTATAAAATACTCTCAAAAGGAATAAAAGTCAACTGAAAAATTTTTGAAAATACCATATTGTTAGACAAGAACATATGACAAGATACAGATGTCAGCTTTCCCTACATTCATTCATGCAGTTTATGCAGGTGCAGTAATGCTTCCCTAAAGTTTTTCCCAGAGATGTCAGCACTAATTATGAATTTCTCCTGTTCCACACATGCTAGTTATTTCCAGGGGGTGGAGATAACTTCCTGCAGCAGGCAGCTGAGGAGCACTGTGGAGGAGCTAATGTGCTGTGTGTGTAATGAGTGCTTCTCTCTCTCATTATACTCACCCTCTCCATGCTCCCTCTTCTGAAGCCTGAGCCAGCGAGTGTCCCTTCAGGAACCAGCATCCAGCAGCTTCTCCGCTGAGCTGTGCTGTGCTGGTGGTCTGCTTGTCTGGAATATCTGTCGTTCATAGATCTCCACTTGGACTTTTGCTTCATTATAGAGAGGACACTGAGAGAGTCTAACTTGGGGAGGAAAAGCCTTTTAGGGCCTCCTTAGTTTCCTCTCTAACAGTGCTTCATCCTTCTAACTCCAAAAAGATAATCAGACAAGAATGCTAAGGTGTGAAGGACAATGTCTTTTGTTTAAAAAGTGCTGGCGCTAAATGGGTGTGTTGGTTGTGATGGTAGAAAGGTGACCTAAGTTTGGTGCTTCATCTTCTCTCTCCTGTGAGCATAAATTTTCAGGCTATTCTCAATATTGCGTCTTTATCCTAAATGGGTCATTTATGATGATAGTAAGTACTTTTTTATGTTAGGAAACCACAGTACCTGTTTCCATCCTTTGTCCCCTATTGTTCTCACTGAGCCTTTCCAGAGCCTGGCCTGTGATTTCCTATTACCCTACTTTTTACAAAGACATTCTCCCTTGCACCCTCCCCCCATTCCTGCCTGAAAGGTGGCCCATTTTCAGTGCTATTTTCAAAGTTTATGTTTAAAATCTGTTTCCTTATGTGAATATGACTATATTGGTACTTATCAAGGTAATTTGTGTTTTTTCTTTAGTGTTCTATTCAGTGGTGATAATCTTTAATTCAAGGACTCTATTTACCTGTGTACCTTCTGAAACGCTTATCTTATTGTCCTGCACATAAGAGGAAGATGGGATTGAATAAAAGAAAACCAAGGACTTGAACTAGTTATTCAGTTGTCCATAGTATCCCACCCTTTAGAAACTACTGAGTTGATCATCATCTTTCACTGGATCATGCCAGTGACCCACACCGGAGCAACAGTGATTTGTACAGCAGCACCATAAATTAGAACCTGCTGCTGCGGGCATTATGTTTTCCCCAGGTCCTACAAGCACCTGTGGTCCAGTTGTGGAGAAGGAGCATCAGCCTGCAGCAAGGTCTTTCTTAGCACTTGGTACTACCCAGTTCCACACAGGGAAGGCCACGAGAGTTGACTTTGCTCCTTGAAAACACTATTACTTAAGATATACATTGCCTAAGCCCCCTCTCCCAAACAGCAAGTTGTTTGCATTTATTCTGTGTGTGCGCATGTGTGTTGTGTTGAGTTTGGTAGACCCACCATGGCTGAATGTCATGTTGTTATGAGATTGTTCACCTTTTGTGCATAAACAGCTAACAAGTGGTATTTGCAAACATCTGTGCATATGAATTATTCTTCAAAAACAAAGTCTTTGTTTTCTTGCAGGAATCCAGAAGCTTTGAAGCCGCAAGAAGAGAAGGTAGGGGGAATGAATTCATACCCATTTCATTCTCAGTGTTGACATTTGGGAAGTAGTTTGCTGAAGCCAAGATGAGCTTCAGACTGTGGGCAACCTGTTCTTTGAAATTCCATGTGGTCTTTCCTGGGTGCTGACTATATGGATCCTGTCTATAGAGACTTCAAAGACTGCTGGCCAGGTTTGCTTGTGAAAACTGTTATCTTCTACCTTCACGCATCAGAGATAGAGTCTGGGGATCTGGCTCAAACACAATCATGCTTACAGCCTCTTGAGAGAAGCCTCATTTTTGAGTAAAGTTTGAAGTAATTATTTTGTTTCACCCAATAAGAACAACATCAACAATAAAAAATGGTTTATGTTTGAGGTATTTCAATATCTGGGAAGAGATGCTCCTGTGAAAAATATTTCTGATTAGATGTTTGCAGCTTCAGCTAAGCTGAAAGAGAAATCACCAATTAATTTCCCTTTCAAAAACAATTCCATGATGTTCTGTTTTCCCTGCCAGAGTTCCTTGAACATTTGTTTTCTGGTCTCTAAGGTAAGTGTGTATAGGTGGTAATTTCGCAATCTTTTTGTGGAAATTGAAGTTTCCCTTATTCATTTTCAGCAGTACCTAGTCTCTAATGAGAGGCTGTCTTTATATGACTAATGGAGTCATCACCAATCATCCTTTGTTGCAGAGATGGTAGGACGAGGTCAGAATCCATACCAGCTCTTGGTCTAGGGTCTGGCCTTTGGTTTTAACCTTAACTGCATCCTTCTTTCTGGCACTCTCTAAAGGGTGGCAATCTAAAAGTGGAAGCAAGTTCCATCTATTTTCCTAAATCTAACATATCCTGCCTCCTGATAAGTTCGTATTTTATTCACAAAGCGTGTTTTCACATCTTGTGGGTTTAAAGTCTCCAGATGATCTGTAGCGGCGGACATGCAGGTTGTTGCCGCTGTCCATGGTGCTGGAGCCCGCAATTAAGAGCATCTGAGTCATCAGACTGACTAAGATGAACTTTCTGGCTTCCATTCCCATTTGCTGTCGTCTCTGGTTTTAAATTTAATGTCCTCTGACCTAGACCCTCCAGGTCAGCTGCATCGTTTCAATATTAAAGCCAAATGAAATTGAATAAAGGTGGCAGGGCCAGGAAAGATACGTTTCTTAATGAAAATTGCGTTCACAATAGCCAAGGTGACCATGAAAGTTGGGGAGAAATAGCCCAATGGAGAGAAATTGGCATAAACTTTGATTCTGAATACGGTTCACTTCATATCATTATCCCTGAGGGTGAATGTTTGGGATTAATTTGCATTATAGAATCACATATAAATTTAACTGTTTTGAAATCCTACTGTCTTTGTGTTAAAAATGTCTCTAAATAGTCAGGCTGTGCTGTGTCAGAAACATGTATATTTTTGGTCAAAGGCATAAGAAAGCCCTTATTATACCTACATCTCCAAAAGACTGAGTGTGTCTGAGGATGAGCACAGCCGTGGTCAAGCTGTGCTCTCCTCCCTCGTCTGACCCCCCGCCCCTCAGCCCTCACCACTGACTAACTGGGAATCTATGCTCTGGGTTACTACAGGCACATTTGTCCTGAATCACAGAAACTCTTTTCTTCTTATAGTGAGCTGTCTTCCTTGCTTGTTTCTGTCAAAGTTGAGTGTTTGAGAGTTTCTGAAATAGCCCAGTGCCTTAATGTCAGTGCTTATAACCTGGCAGGAAAGAATGAAAAATGGGAGCGTGCAGGTTGGTTCCATGTATTTTCAGGTCTGAGAATTCACTGGCTTGGGTGGTAGTGTTAATCTTCTCCAGAACACTATATGAGCTTGCAAATAACAGAGGCATTGTGAACATTTCAGTAAATCTTTAATGCTACAGAATGAAAAGATACTGTCTGGCAACAACAAACACTTAGACTTTGCTCCTTAATTCTGACTTGAAAGAGGAGCAAGTAGGTAGTACTCTGGATTTTTCTGCCCAGTTTACCAGGCCCAGGAGAGTCTGGAGAAGTCCAGACAGTTCTCAGGCCTGGAGAAGTGATCTCTGATCCACAGAATCTAAGATATTATCCTCTTTTTGTTTTATTTGAACATTACATCTGACTCAAGAGTATAAGCTGTATCCAGGGTTCAGTGCTATAAATGCCTGACCAGTTGTAATTTCACACCATGTGATATTTGGAAGCTCTTGACAAAGTCTGTGAAGTGACAAATGAGGGGGCAGTGGAAATGGAGTTGAGGATAAATTACAGTGAGGCTGGGGCTGGTTAGGGTGATGCGAATGTGCTGAGCGCCTTGAAGCTGCTCTCTGCCTTACCCACCCACTGTCCCCCCAGCCTTGAGTAGATCACCGGTCCCAGATTGTAACCCACTTTTTTTGCTTCCAGCCTTGCTTGCAGTCTTCCTAAAGCATGTATGCTCTTTCTCCATCGTTTTTCCAACTCTTTCTTGAAATGTTTGGTTTACTTTGCTTTAAATGAGAGGTAAGGGCTCCAATTAAGTCTTTGAATTCCTGAGAACAGAGACCCTCCTTCAGTTACCCTCTAAGCCCCTCACAGCCCTGACCCAGGGCCTGTAGTTGGTACAACAATTGTTTTCTTAAGAGCAAATTACAAATTGTTAGATTCTTAACCTGTTCTAATGATACATAAGTGAGGTGCTGAGTTATTTGGTTCTAAAGAGGCACTTTTTTGTTTATAAAGGAAAGTGCAGGCAGGAATGAAAGCAAGTAGGCAGCTGGCAGGAAGAGAGAAAAGGAAGAAGCATTTTGTTTTATTTTATTTAGTTGTTTGTCTAGATTGTTCCTCCTGACCCTGGGGCACAAACCCAGGTCCTTGGGATGTATGTGGATGGTGCCAGGCCAGAGCCTGTGGACTTTGCTGCTAAGTCTCCAGGGCATGCCATGAAGAAGCACTTTTCAAGGAGTGTTCCATGAACGTCCATAGGATAATCCTAGCTGATGTATTGATGAACATGCATCTGTTCAAATAGACTTGGTGTTGTGGGTTGAGTCATGTCCCCCTAAACGCTAGGATGAAGTCCTAAACCAGAACCTGTCACTATGGCCTTATTTGGAAATAGCATTTTATCAAGTGTGCAATCAAGTTAAGAAGACATCATACTGGATTAGGATGGACCCCAATCCAGTAAGTGATATCCTTATCAGAGAGGGAAATTTGGACACAGACTGCAGGGAAAACAACCTGTGGTGATGGAGATAGGGATCACAATGATGAGTCTATAAGCCAAATAACACCAAAGCTTGCTGGCAATCACTAGACACTGGGAAAAAGCAGAAAAGATCCTTCCTGAAAGCCTTCAGATGGAGCCTGGCTCTGTCAACCCCTTAATTTCTGACTTTCAGCCTCATCACTGTGAGATAGTTTTGTTTTGTTTTAAATCACCAGTCAGTGGAACTTTGCTGTAGCAGCTCTAGAAAGCCAATATACTGGACTCTGTATTGAGCTAGATTTTGTTGTTGAAAATTTTTCCATAGGGAATCTCAGCTCTTTTAAGATGCTAAATACAACTTTCAACATAGGGCGTAATATACAGTACTTCCCAAACTTAGTTTCCTGTGATATCTTCGTTTTGTTGTTTTTGATCATCTTGGATCTGGCTTTCCATGAATTTCTTTACACACTTGGTCTAGGCAGATCAGGAAGAGAGAGAGCGCATCCTCCTCTTCCTCTATGCCCAGGATGGGGACAGGCCCCAGGACCAGTGACTTCAAGGGCAGTGCATGGACTGGATAGTGAAGAGTGATGATAATTCTCAATGGTTCTCAGTTTTCTTTACCTCCCTTGATCCCCCAGTAACCCGAGACATCAGTAGAGCAAATAGCACCTTACATAGAAGACTCCTTTTCTTTCCATGCTAATGGAATAAAGGATAAAATGGAATAAAAGAATAGGAATAAAGACTTCATTTGGACCAGCGTTCTTCTAATACATTGACCCTCTCTCTAGTGAGGGCAGTGACATAAATGATGGGCTCTTGCTTCATCCTCCAAGGGCTTCTGTACATGTATGTATTCTCCAACCTAGAGAGCTGAGAAGGGCTCTTGGAAGAAAACGTCTAGGGGAACTTTATTTCCATGTTGTATTTGTGGTAAGAACTCTCGGGGGTACCTGGAGAGAGACATAGTATCAGAGAGTGTGGCAGGACTGCAAGACTGGAAGGAAGTTTCGGGGAAGGGCACCGCCTGCCCCGGCTGGACAAAGCCTATCCTCCTTGAGGCAGCCCTGTGTTGTGGTCCTGGTGTCCTGAGGTCCACCTATCCTAGCTACATGGGGATAGGGCCAGAGAAGTGACTGCATCTACATCTGCTCTCAAAGGCAGGTGTTCTTACACCTCCCTCCAGACTCCTACAATTTAATTTCAGTTTTTTCCAAAGCTTCAGCAAAAGGTGCAACCTCACTGCTCCACGACACTCTTGTGTCCACTCTGAGGACTGGTGCTGATTGTGACTGCCAGAATTCATCTGCTCAAACCCGTACTTTTCTCTGACTGATCCCATCACATTGAATTACAGCCATGAGAGATCACTTGAGTGAGCTGAGCAAGTGGCTTGGATAATTCAGCCCTTGTCAGCCTTCTCTTAGGAGCATGGGGTGTTCTTGAAGCTATTCCAGATGTCTGTGATTGTGATGTGATTAGAGGCTGTGAGTTTTGGGGTGGGCACCAATGTCACGTTGCATTACCCACCCTCCTGTTTATGGCTCCCTCATGTGCTCCAGACCAGCCGGGCCCAGCTTTCAGCAGGCCTGTGAGGGAGGCAGTGACCTGCCAGTCCTGAGTGTGTGACTAGAGCTGCGGAATTAGTCCCTAATTGGCAGCTGCCTCTAATAGCCCCTTTATAGTTCTCTGCATCTGGGTGAACTTCAGCTATCAAGAATTGGATTCTGTTTACCATTCTTTTTTATTTTGTTCAGCAGATGTTTTCTGGATCTCTCGGTTGCCGCATAATCTATCTTGGTGTAATGTAAAGTGGTTGACTCTCTTGGATGAAGCATTAATAAATGCATAGGTTACTTTTCTTTTTCTTTATTTTATTTTTTTTTTTTTTTGAGGTAACTTCTTTAATGGCGACAGATGTAGGGCACTTAAAACCAAACATGTGGATTTGACAGGGCCTGGGGCAGTGGACCCTTATCAGTGCACAGGGAATTGCCATCTGGGGAAGGAGTTTCCTTTCCACCCTCCCCGCATTCACATGCAGGGAGCGTGCGTGTTCCTCCTCTAGTTACTGGGCTCCAGAAGCTTTCCACGTGTACAGAAATGGGCTCTGTCCGGTGCTGCTCTCCTTTTTCAGCCTCTGGAAACTCTTGGACCTAGTTGCTCAGGTTAAGTAGCCTGTGATGGCATAGTGGTTGATATGTTCTGGTTGCATACAATGGTTTCATACCCAGCTTTGGTCATGATGAATTGGTACACAGTAGAATCCTCCTCCCCACTTACTCACAGTGTGACTTTGGATAAGTTACTCGATTTTATATATATAGATGAAGAGGAACTAGTATGATGAAGGCCAGTAATAGTACAGGCCATTAGCACAACTCCGAGTTGTAGAAACCCAACTTGAACAGAGTGCTAGCTGGAGCATGAAAGATTCCTGAAACAGCAGAATCCAAGGGTGGCTGTGGCTTCAGGAACAGCTGGCACAAGGGTCTCATGTTCTCCTTCCTTGTCTGGGCATATGGGCCTCTTCCCCATGGCGGTATTGAAGTCCCACAAGCAGTGCAGCCTGGAGTCCTGACTGATCTTTATTAAAAAAGATGAAGCTTCTTTCTCCGAGAATGACCAGAGAAAAGCGTCCCCCCACATCCCCACCCCACCACGGTGAACTCCAATTTGCTTGTATCATGACTTAGCCCTAAATCAGTCCCTGTAAGAGCAGAGATGGAATGCTGGGATTGGCCAGCAGAGCTCCCATGTTATCCCACTGAGGTTTTCACACATCCCTCAGAAAGATGCTGGGGAATGGGCACAGATTTGGTCCTCAGGAAGAAAGCTGGCAGCATGTACTCAGTGTCCCTCCCAGCCCTATGCGGACATTGGGGAGGGATTGCTGTGGAAAGTCCTAATAAGCACATCACAGGCCATGGCCTCAGTGACTGGTGAGTTGGTGCTCTCCATTTTAATTGTTCTTAGCCTGAGTCTGTAGATATGGGTTTGACATAGAGCAAGGCATGGCTCAAGTCACCAAGTTCAGTCCCTTGTTTCCAAACAGACACACATGTAACCTTGCATGTTGCAGCCTGTTGGCTTTTCCCATGAGGGACTTTCTTAAATTTTGCCCCTTCCCACCCCTCCACTCTGGCAGTCTTTCTTTAGCTTCTGCTGGATTCGCTCATTCCACAGTCAGAAGTACCAAACAGCTCTCTTCTGGATGGGGTCTTCAAGAACTTAAGGACAAACACACTTAAGACTTTGCTTCCTACATCAAGGACTTTCTCAGTACAGGGTTTTTGAGCATGACATCATCTTGCAGTTCCTGACAGCTGCAGACCTTTCATATTTCCCTCCAGTTATTCTGCTGTAATAATGCTCAGGGAGTGAAGACCAGGGGTCTCCAAAACCAAGCACAGTATCAGGACAGTCCTCAGGCTTTGGGTCACCCAAGTTTTTCCAAGGTGGTTTTTCGTGCCTGGAGCTGGAAAGTCCAGCCCTAGACTAGCACAGCCCTCGAACTCGGCCTTCCTTGATCAATCTTCCAGGCTCTGGGTAAGGCCGGCCCATCCTAGCCCCAGGATGACCTGCCTTCTCTCTGGTGGGCTGGAAGAAGCGGGACCTTGCCTTGTCTGCAGCAGGGCCCCTGCCAGCAGCCACCCCTGCACTGTCTGAATTGCTGGTGTATGACTCCTCCCCCAGAACCACAGCACCGCTCACCTGGTCCTGCTGCCCTGCAGGATGAGGCCAGGAGAGCAGGGTCCTGGCTTGTCTTCTGGGGCCTCACCCCCAACGCACAGCAAGCACTGAAGAGTGTTAGATCCTGACACATCCCCGGGCTGACCCAGATCTGTGTCATGTCTCCATTTCTCATGATCAAACCAGAGGGACTGCCAAGTGTTTGTCTGTGAGCTGCAGACCTGCCTAGCCCAGGACAGCCCTGTCCCCTGTGCTGTGCTCACTCTTCCCACAGTGCCTTTAGGAGGCTCACTCACCTTATGGCCAACCTCAGGTTGCTACTCTGCTCTGACATCTTGTGGGGCCCTCTGCTCCAAAGGACTTCAGTGCTGCTCATCCCTGTGGTCACTCGGGCCAGCGGCGGGGCCTGGGCAGGAGAGTGACGCCAGTGCAACGAGCAGTGCTCATGCAGCAGTGTCCTCTATGGGGGTGGTTGCCTTTTCAAAATGTAAGTGTAGGTCTCTCTCTGGAGTTCAGGGAGCGACTACGGTCCCGAAGAGATTATAACTCCTTGGGGGTGTGAGCCCTGATGCATAAGGACAATGAGCAGAGGGGCAGCATTGCCTTGAGGCACACAGAGTCGGTGCGATGACCTGCCCAGGAGCCTCACCTCTTCTCTGAGACCCCAACCGCACAGTTCATACTTGTCAACTTCTTCCCTTGCCCGGCCGCAGAGCTCCCCGGGAACCCTTGACGTGATCTTCTCCACATAAACGCCGCAGCCCTTCAAACGCTTGCAGCCATTCGCCCCAGCAGTGTACGTGTGCCGTCGGTGAGCCTCTGGGGTTAATTATCTGTGACTTAAAAATTGTTTGTTTGTCTCTTCATCTCCGAGGAAACGAGGTGCCGAATCCAACTGACCATTAGGTCTGATTCTCTGTGTTGTCGTCCGAATTAGTTCAGCTTTTAAAAAGAGTTAAAACAAATCTGCCTTCTCATGTTTGGATCGTGTTGTCTCAACACAGCTTTACTCTGTCAGCATCAGTGGGAGCAGAGCCCCAGCTGGCCATCGTCTGCGAGCTGTGGCTCGCCACTGAAGGTGAGGCCACGGCATGCTGTCCTGAGGCCCCACCGGCTGCTGCCAGCTGCTGGGGTGCGGGGCCTGCCTCCCCCTGCGTGGTGGCCGCGTCCCAGGCGGTCCCTGCAGGTCAGCAGTCAGGGTGGGAGACCCTGTGCATTGCACCCACCTGGCCACTGTCTGCACACTCTGCCTTCAGTTGAATTTCTTCTTGGCTAGGATGGTCGTTGGATTCCGAGAAAGCACGGTGTGTGGTGAACTTTTCGCACAATGCCGGCTGTTGCTTAGGGGAAGATGGGTTCATCTTAAGCACTTCGGAATTCAGGAAACTCGTGCCGCAGTAGTGAGCCAGTTCAGACTGGCCACTGGTTTTGTGGGATATTGGCAGTGATCCCAGCCTGTGGGATAGGTCGAGGCTGGACTCAGGTCTGTCCACTGGCTGATGGTGCTGCTTCACCCGGCACCCAGACGGGTCACTGCGCACCCGCCCCATTCTTGTCAGCACCTGTGGGGACTTCTCCACTGCTGTCTCACCCCTCCTAGCTTCTAAAGCACCATCTTGGAAGCTCGTTGGACACTGACTGCTTCTGAAGGGGAGTTAGCACCCGCAGGAGGCGAGAGCCCTTCTCAGGGGTTGCTGAAGGTGTGTTTGGTGCTCATGGACATGTCCTTGGATGGACGTAGGTGTGGTTGGTGAGCAGCAGTGCTGTGGTGTGGCCCCTGCTCCTACAGAGCACGCGTGCCCTTGAAGAGGAGCAGGTGAGAGGTACACGTAGAGAGATGTACGTGTACACGTGTCTTGTAGGTAGACAGGCCACCGGGAGGTGCCATGCTGCTCACAGATGTGAGTGTGTTTGCTCAGTGCAAACCCACATGGCGGCCTGGATGAGCAAGCCTCTGAGCATCCTGGTGTGGAGGAAGTCTCAGAGTCTTTTCTCCAAAGGATGATTAGCTTGTCAGAGTGTCTCTCTTTGACTCTGGCACACTGCAGTGGGGATTTCTTTTGTTGCAAATAGTAAAACCCAATCCTGGTCACTCAATCAAAAAGAGGAACAACTAACACCCAAGGCTCATGTAACCGAACTATTGGGTGGGAGTGGGGGGTGCGGGCCTTGACTTCAGACATGCTTGATATGAGACCCCAGGACCTGGTTTTGTTGTTGGTTCTACCCCGCCAGATTGACTCCTGTTCTGGTGCACCCCAGCCTCCCCCATCAAAGTCACAGCTCCAGGGCCAGTGCAAGAGCCTCCATCTGATGCTTCCCTGCAGAAGTGCGAACGCGCGTGCTTGATTAGTTCCACCCCTGTGCGTCCCTCCTGAGTCAGTGACGAGGCCCCGGCCGCTAACCCTGCTGGGCCTAGTGAGAGTGCCACCGGCTGCGACCCTGCTGTCAGGATGTCAAGAGCTGGGAGTGGGAGGAAGGTGGACCTCCAAATGACAGTTAGGACTGTGCCCAAATAAGGAACACAGATGCAGGACACAGGAAGATTTATTTTTAAAGTCCACTATGCATATTATGATTTACTTAACTGTTCCATATCTGGGCATCAGTCACATCCTTCGCCCCTAGGGGTTTTGAGGACCTCAAAGGAAGCTTAGCTTCAGGAAGCCATCATCCTGTGTTTTAGGAGAGTCTTTCTCTCCTGTGTTTTTCTTTTCTCCTTTTGCGAGGAGGGAGAGGAGGAAGAAACATTTTTAAAGAAGGGAATCAGGGAAGGAGGGAGAAAGGAGAGGGGAGAGAGAGAAGGAAGAAACATCTTTATTTACTTTGAGTTTTCACATTGGCCCTGGGTCATGACCTGGATTCTTGGGCTTTACATGGTCTGCAGACCAGCATCTCAGCCTCCCGAGCCACCAGAGCGTGCCCTCTCCCATCTTCTGATAGTAAACAGAGACTTAAAGATCACATTGCTACCCAAAGTCACAGAAGCTTATTTTAAGGAGTGTGAACTGGATCCCAGATCCCCAGTGACAAGTGCAGGCGGTTTTGTCAAAAAAAAAAACAAAAAAAAAAAACAAAGACAACTGCCTCCAGTGATGGGCTCTCCTGCTCTTTCACCCCTGCCCCTTCAGGACACCAGGCCCTGTGAGATGCCCCAGGCATGCACTGGCCCAGACTGTGGGAGGTGTTGCCGTTGGTTTTGGGCTCTGACATGCTTTCCACGTTAGAACCTTCAGCCCACAGTGGCTGATGAAAAGCAAATGCGCAAATCCCTGGCTGGTGGTGACTTCAGTACTCATGAAGCTTCTCCAGAGCTTTCGTTTCCACGTCTCGTGAGAGAGCCCATCTTTTTGGGAAAAGGCTGATGGAGGCTGACTGTGCTGTCTGCTTCCAAATGGGTGTCTCGGGCAGATGGGGACACCAGTGGGGCTGGGGGCACCCGGCTATCCATAGCCTGGTGTGGTTGTTTAGGGTTCGCTTTTGTTCAGCAGGGTCCCATTTGTCCATACACTGATGTGGGCACAGAGACTGACTTCTCTGCTTCAATATAAATTCCTCAGGAGACCGTGTTCATGCAAACATGTTCACCTTCAGTTTCTTAATCCTCACAGGTGCCCTCTGACTCAGGCATTACAGTCTTACTGTGGAGGCAGAAAAATATGGGGGGCCCTTTGAACTTGATGGGAAATGGATCAGGGAATTAGAATGGGCTCAGTGGAGGTTATTGTGGGAAGCCCATCCTTTGTGCCAGTGGGACAGCACCAGTGCCTTTGGCCTTGAAATTTTGGTGTTCACCAGTGTGGGCCCTTGCTCTCCGCAGAGGTGCCTGCAGGTCAGGGGTGCTGGCGGGACCCTGGGCCTGCTGCAGCCAAGGGGAAACTGAACCCTCCATGTTCCACGGCCTTCCAGAAAAAAAAAATAATGGCAGGTCTAGAAAATGAGTTGTAGGAGTAAAAATACATTTCAGTCTGTTTGTTTTACTAATTTTAGCAGTTATTTGCTGTCTCTTTTTGCTGGAAGCAGCATTCCCCTCCAGCTGCTTGGCTGCTGCATTTGAATTTTTAGCATTTGTGTGAGTCACTGCCTATTTGGACACAAACCGGGAGTCCTGTGGCTAAGAGGAGACGTTTATCTGGTAGGGTCACAGCTAATCTCATGCTTAGAAACTTCAGCTGAAAATAAAATGAGTTGAATTTTTTTTTTTTTAAAGACAGCAGGTCTGTAAGACTGTGCTTGCTTATCACTTTCCTGGTTTGTATAGAATTTAAAACAATAACATCTTAAACTTGGATGGTGTAACCAGGCTGCTTTTTTGCTCTCCAAGAGCTTTCTCATTTGTCATCTCATTTACTACCCTCTAGAAAGCCTGTGAGTTAAGGAGAGTGAGGATGCTGTCACTGGTACCTGACAGATGAAGACACTGATGTTCCAAGGTGGCAAGAGGCTCGCCCCAGGTCACACAGCTCATTGAGGGAGGGCCGGATCTCAGGACGGTCTGCCCCGTCCTCCTCCCACCAGGTATCAGCTCCAAATGTGAGCTTACGGCAGAAGTGGCCCAATTAAAACCCAATGGGAAAGCACAGGGTTTTTTAGTCCTGTTTTGGTTCATTTAAAAATAAATGATTGCAAAGACAACTTTTCTCATCTGTCAATGTAATGATCACATCCCATGGGGATTCAGAATATTCAAAATGTGTGTGGGGGAAATAGGAAAAGTTAATCATTTTCACAGTACCTGTCTGGGGTGAGGTTTAATTATCACTTGACATATTTCATGGTTTAAAATGATGACAGTTTAAAATAGAACCAGAGAGAGCCAGAAAATCCATTCATTACTACAGGCCTGCCTTAGAGGACCCGCCTCTCCAAGACAGAGACTCCCCTAGCAGGTGATTATGCAGCCTGCTCTGATGGCTCCCAAGTCCCAGGGACTGAAAGCCACACCAGGAGCTTCCCTCTGATCTCATGGTCAGCATTGGGAGGGAGCTGGGTAAGCAGCGTGGTTTGATTCCCACATCTTATTCCAGGTGCCAACCTCCTTACTCCTCTCAAACTAAACCTCACACTGACCGCCTGCAGAATTTCTAGTGAAGCAGAGAATTCATTGTGACATGTGCTTTGTGTGAATGAATGAAAGCTGTCTGAACTACAAGGGGTGACAAACATGTCCCCGTGTCTCTTGAGCAACTGCATGGCTTTCCAAAACGAAAGGTGGAGAAGCAGCCTCCTCCCACAGTCGTTGTCAGGGTGCGGCTGCTGCTGGTGGCGTGGTAAGCCCAGCACTGCCTGTCTGTTTAGGAAATAATGAAATGATTGTTTCTTTCCCCTGAGATTTCTGGGAGAGCTGTCCACAGCTGACCCGTTTGTCCAAATTTCAAATTTCAGCTTGCAGAGCCCTGGGAGAGGGAGCAGATGAAGCCATCACAGAAATGCAAATGCTATTTGACATCTATTAGCTCAATGCTTATCCGTCGCTGACAGCAGGATCCATAGGACGCTGGTGTCGTGGATCAGAGACGCTTGGAATATAGCGAGAGATATGCTGTCTACCCCATTGGGATGATCTGAGTGCGTCCGCGTGCCTCGTGCCCATCCAGGCGTCCCACAACCCCCGCCTCCCTCTACGCGAACCCAGGCCCGTCCCACAGCCAGGCCTCTGGCGCTCCCCACCGCCGCCGAACAGATGGCCTGATCACCCTCCTTGGGTGGCTGACTCACTTCTGTACACTCCATTCGTGAGCTCATCCCAGGGAAGACCCGTGCAGGATCACCCGTATTTCCACACGTGGAGACACAGACTTGAAGAGGCGCAGTCACCAACCTGAGGTCCTATGGCTAGAGAGTTGCAAGGGTGGGGCATGAGGGCCCGTGTCTGTAGACCTCAGTGCTACCCTTTCTTACTCTCGGGATCAGCTTATCCTTGCTCTCTGAACCGGCCCAGTCTCCAGTGTACCCCAGACACTCTGCCACTATTTCCTAGTGTTGGGGATCTGGCTGAGTTTCCAGTTAAATTCTCTGCTTTGGCTTTTGCTTAAAGTATTGTTAATTATTTTGTTTTCTGCCTTGGGGAGAGGAGACTCCATGGAGGGGATAGTGGGGACAGTTGCCATTATTGAAGCCCCCACTGCCAGCCATGTGCTTTGTGGTGCTCACTTGCCCCGTGCCATCAGAGTTCTGGGTGGCCAGCCGCTGTGTCCTGCACTGCGCCAGGACGTTTAGAGTCCTCAGTGGCAGTGTCACTGTGTCTCCCGGCCTCCCTAGGACCCTTGTCTGGAGGACTCTCAGCTCCAAGGTGAATCTGCAAGGCTGTTTCCAAGTGGTCTGCCTGTGGAAAGCTGCCGGGGGCATGTCTCTGTGACTGTGCCTTACTGGAGTGGGAGCGGGGTGGAGGATAGCAGGAAACGGAAGGGAAGGCAGAAGCTGTGGGGCCGCTGTCATGCCCTAGATGCCGTCCTGTGCGCTGTCGTGCAGAGGGTGTCGGTCTTGGACAAGCCTTCTGCCCTCTTGACACAGAGCCTGAACTACAGGCGCCAGCAGGCTCTGTCTTGGAAGGCAGAGATGGAGTTAAGTTTTGCAGGCCAGGAGACCACCCAGTCCTTGTGGTTGGAGCCAAGGGAGTAGCGGGAGCAGGAGACCTTTGCCTGTAGACCACCTCACTCTGACCTGTGACTCAGAATTCTGTAACTCTGCTCCCACTTCAACGGGCTGGAAAGGATGCCTGCTCACAGAGACACCCCCTACCTGCTGGCAGTGCCCGTGCCCCCACCAATACTGCTTCACCCCCAAAGTCATTTTGAATCCTGAAGTGGGTGTCACACTTCCACTGAACTACATCAGACTTCAGCTGCAGCGCTCACCAAGCCTGTCTGCCTCATTGGAAGAAACCAAATGCAGGTTTCTCGACCCCTGAGCTCAGCGTCTCTTCCGTTTTTGTGTCTTATGACAACTCTCAAGCTGGCGGCTTGTGGGCCAGATTGATGGGTGCCCATATTTTATTTGACTTACCTCGGTTTTTTGGTTTTTTATTTTAATTTTAGTAAGTTGCTAACATTTAAAAACAAGGATCTCCATTTTGCATGGAGATCCAAATAGGCCCACTATCTTGGAAGATGCGGGACTCCATTAACTCTAGGCCCACATGGCTTCGTGGCAACAACAGGCCCTAGTGAGCAGCCGTGTCCTTAGAGAGGGCCCATGAACTGCTTGCCACAGTCCACACCACTCCCTACTGATCCTCGATGCTGAGACCAAGTCTCAGAGGCCATTCTGAATAGTAACTATGAAGTCAAAATCCCAAAAGGACCACACTCATGAAGTTATCCAAGCAGCCTCTGTGAGCATTTGAGTACCCGTCCCTATTTTGTATGTGGATGTAGAGCTTGATGGTAACGTGGTACAGGCAGGTGTCAGTGGGGGCAGGGACAGGAAGGACTTTTATGTAAATGCTGATATAATCCTTTTTCCTTTTCTTAAAAGGAAAAGTGCAGGTGGGAATGAAGGCAAGTAGACAGGCAGGAAGAAAGGAGGAAGAAGCACTTAATTTTTTAGTTGTTCACACTGGTTGCTTTCCCGCTGGGTCCAGGACTGGAACTCAGGGGTATGTGGCCTGTGCCCCTTCGGAGGTGATTTGCGCCAAGGCTGATGTAACCCTCACCTGTTCAGCTACTCTTGAGAATATCTAGTGAGGTTGGTGTGTAGATGTGGGTCCTTAGTTTAGACAATTAAGTCTTCCATTAATCTCTTTGTTTTCTGATATGTATGCCTTGTTCTATAAACATTCACTCCAGGCTATAAGTTTACAAGCAAGTCTCCAGCTCAGGAATTAATATTTGTGCCTCTTTATGTAAGTTATGTCTTTAAAATGGATTGGTTGCTTTAAGCATTTAAAGTATATATTATAAAGTAATTAGTCTCCAAAGATATTTCCCACTGATATTTTGTTGCATCTAAATATACATTTGCAGTACTCAGCAGACCAGGATAATTCTGATTTATATATTTTGGTTCAGTGGGTTAAAAAAAAACAAAAAAACATTTTAAAATGTCTTTTTAGTCCGTGTATTTATCCCAAGATTTTTTGGGGGTCCTCCGGAATCTGTCACATGATGTTCAAAAACTAATAAGCATGATGTGTTCTCTGAGCTGATTCAGAATGCAGTGCCATCTCAGCCCAAGAGTGAGCCTGACCAGCTTTGAATCTGGGCTCTAGAGTGTCATAGAGCTTGGAGAAGCTTATTAAATCCCTCTGTGTCATTTTCTTAATGTACCAGTTTCAGGCGATAAATGGTGACCGCCCTTGTGCAGTGAGAATGAATGCTTCCTGAGTAGCAAGCAGTGTTTCAACAAAATTGTCTTAATTGTTTGCTGTGTACATTTTCCGCTTTATTATCCTTATTATTTCTCTTGCCTCTGTAATTGGTAGTTGTTGGGTTCTCGTTACTTCTTTATGAGTCATTTTGCAAAAACCACCTTGTGATTTACTGTCTGCCCACACTTGCTGGCCCACAGAGGTATGAGCAGAGGCAGAGGCAGAGGCAGGCAGGCATTCTGACCTGGAACAGTAGGTGGGGCTGCAAGCAGCTTCTCTGGGCTTCCCGCTGCGGGGCCACTGTGCATGCAAGGACTTAGATGAAGCCCAGGAGGTTGATGAGAAAACATAAGTAACAGTGAATGAGTGTGTTAACAGGGTTTCTGAGGGCCCGTGAGTTCTCTGCATGTAGGAGAGGAGAAAAGATGGGCCCCTCCAGCTTGGGACAGTCTTCTGAAGTGCAAGCTCTTACCACAGCAGTGCCGTATAAAGAGGCAAGAAAATCCTCCTTGCACAGAGCAAAGAGGCACACAGTTCATTTGCCTGCATGCTGATTCCTCTGCGTTTCTCACCACTGCTACCTGGGGGCCATCTGCTGCTGTCATTCCTCCTGTGAGCTCATCTTGTCTGGGATGCTCTCTAATTTTTCTGTTGTTTCTAGCTGTTCTGGGTAACTTACCTATAGCTAATTACTTTGGGGGAATTACTTACTCTTCTGTGCCATGGCTTTCTCACCTCTAAAATGAGGGTAGTGATTCTACCTCAAACAGCAGTTGTATGTATTAGGTACATGTAAAGCGGCTTAGCATAGTGCCACAGTCCCTGTGATGGCCATCACTGTGACTTTTATTCACCCACACTGGGCCTGCGCGGCGCTCAGGTTTTGTCTGCTAATTCTAAATGAGTCTATAGTACTGGAGATGTGGATAATCTTCAATAAATAATTCCTGAAATCGTTGGGTTAGAAAGCCTCAGATTTAGTTAGCCATGTTTATTTTTTATTATTATTTTTTTTATTATTTATTTTTTATTAAATGTAAGTAATTATATGTGCCCACTGCTTCAGGAAAAATGAACAAAGCTAAGGTGGAAACTTCAGAATGATTTGAGCAGACTTTTATTTCTGGCTGTTTGGGAAACTAGACACTTTAGCTGACTGTCTCGCTTGAAACAATTTAAAATGATGGACAAAACATGTAAGTAATCTTTTAGTAACATCAGTGAGAAGGCAAGACAATGAAGATTTCCTCAGGTCAAAAACCCAGTGAAAGTTGACAATCAGGGCTCTGAGGCTTACTCTTTCTTTGAGAGAATTTGTCAAGTGCAGATGACCGTGAGCTTTTATTTTCATGACCTCAAGAGACAAAGGGGACACAAGTCAAGGCTAGGACATTGTCAGTTTGTTAGGAAACTCCCTCCCTCTAAAGGTGAGACTCCAACAGACTACATCCGTAGTGTGATAATGGACTAGAAATAAACATACCCGTCTCCCCTTAGAGATGAATGAAGACAATTGCCTGCCTTGAAACTTGGTGCTGGATGGAAGGTGTAAGTAAACATCTCCCTGAGAACCAGAAGCCAGACTTGGGTTTTCCGCTGAATTCTTGTGATAGACTGGTCTAAGGAAAACCTTAAGCCAGGAGTTCAATGTAAAGCAGCCCTGACTGTTAGTTCCCCAGGCACATGGTGAAGCAAATACAGATTCTTCCTGGATCAACTCTTCATCAGCACAGGCCTCAAATAATTTGACAAGTGACACCCAAGGAATAGGAACTCACAGTCAAAAATAAACCAAACAATTTAAAAATGAAAGAAAATAAAGACACCAAAATGAGAGCCAACAGAAACAGAAATTCAGATATTGACATTAATAGATTCTAAATAAGAAAACACTGTAAAATACATAAAAGGGAACTTAAAATATGAACCCAGAGTAAGTCTACAGTAAATGACCTTGATTATTTCAAAAAGCAAATAGAACTTCTAGAAGCTAAAAAAAAAAAAAAAAAAAAAGTTTAAAATGGATTTAAGAGCAAATTAGATGTGAAAAGAAGGCAGACCTGAGCATGTAACTGATTGCACACCTGTGGCAAAGACGTGTTTCTCACGAGCATGAAGCTTAAGGAAAATGCCACAAGCTGAACCACAAAGCATTTATTACCAATTTCTGCCCTTCTGCAGTTACGTCGGGAATTTTCAAAAGATATCTGTAAATACTTGTAAATATTTGAAGATTAAATCCTTTTCCTAAGTAATGCATGTATCAAAGGGGAGAATGAGAAAATACGACTAAAACTAATGGTGCTATTGAAATTTGTGAGTTGCAGCTTACAGCTGAAACTAGAAATCCATAGTTTTGAGTAATTCCATTAGAATAGAAGAAAGGTCCTAAATTAATGAATTAAACATTCAACTCACAAAGTTTGGTAAAGAATAGCAGCTTCAACAAACTCTAATCAAGTAGAAGGAAGTAAATAATAAAAATGATTATAAACAGGAAAGGATGCATTTGAAACAACAGAAAACAGAGAAGATCTGACAAACCCTGTGTGAATTCTTGAAAAGCACTACACAGCTGACTAGACTACATAGGACTAAGCAAAAGGGGAGGGAGAGAGACAGTATGAGAGTCAGAGCTTAATATGAGTAATAATAATATTAAATTACCATGTGAAATATTAAATAATGGAATTGTTGAGGCTACAGAGTAGAATCTTATTTCATCAATAGATTTGAATGCTCTAATGGTTACATTCCTAAAAAAGAAAAGTAATATTTAAAAAAAGTAAACTAAAACTTGCCTAAACTTAGTAAGACTGACTGGGTTTTTTATTTCTACTTATCATTCAAGAAATAGAATTATATTTCTAACTAGAAGATCTACCTGTAAAGATGATCTCAGACCCAGATATCAGTGAGCACTACTAACATGCATTCATGGAATACCAATTTCAGTTTCATACCAGCTCTCCTGGTGTGCAGAAGAAGTGAATAGATCTATGAAGTAAACTCGATAGTAAAACCTGTCAAGACAGGAATGGGAAAAGAAAGATGAGTTTTAAGCAAAGCAATGGAAGTCCTAATCAAAAATGAGCTAATTAAATTTAGTCATATATTAATTTTGAAGATAATAAGCCCTAATTCTTCAGGTTTATCCCTCAAATATCAGTATGGTTGCCTGCAGATGTGTCTTGATGTGTGTGACCACAGCAGCAGTTTTAAGTGGGAAAGTCAGATGGCCATCCCCCAGATGCAAAGAAAGGATTTAAAGCTCCAGTATCGATTCATCACAATGAAAACAAAAGTCCTTAGAGAAAGAGTAGAGGAGAGGGAGCTTAGTTAACTGACTAAAGCAGACAAATGAGTAAGCATATCCAGTATGAGAACCTGGTTTCTCATACTGTAAGGAAAGGGACTGTAAATAAAGAGACACATCTGGAAAGTACCCTTTGTTGTCGGATTGAAGTTGAAGTATCAGTAAGAAGTGTGTGTGTGTGTGTGTGTACATGTGTACATGTGTGTACATACATACCATTTCCTAGTTTCAGCCTGGAAGCAGGGACACCCCAATACCAACGAAAATCCTTAGCACCCAGATTGTTCACTAAAGGGAACCAACACTCCAGCACTGGAGCAGAAAAGGGACATAGGGAATCTGGAACATTCTTTTGTTCCAGGAGCTCAGGCAGTCCTCCAAGAACCACAGGGGCCTGTGAAGAGGATATCTTGAAAAGGCCCACAGTGGCCTCATCTGGACAATTTGAGCTTAAGAGAGAGTACTGGATTTGTGGCAGATTGCATTTCCAAAGATGGCATAGCAGTGGCTCCCCCTTGACGTGATCATCTTCCTACCGTGTACCTTTGATCCCCTCTCACTGGAACCTCTAGTCTGAGCTCCCTGCCCTTGAGTCTGGGTGGGCTGTGGCTGTCGGGGAAGGGTTGCTCTGAGTTCTACGGCAGGGGCAAAAGGCAGGGCAGCCCTGAGTGAGCAGCCACGTCAGTGTCTCACTGTCCTGAGGTCAGTCTGCTCCAAGGAAACCCCAAGCTGGTCTATGTATAGCGACCACGTGGAGACACCCCCGGTGAGTCATAGCCACCTGGCTCTACCCATTTCAAATGCCTAACCTGCAGAAGTGCTGGGACATAATCACATGCTTTCTGGCTGTCATGTCACTAACTTTTGTCACTATTTGTTGCTTAGCAATGGATAATGATCATAAATTTGGGGACATGGATGAGGATTGGTGTCCTAACAACAACAGCAAAATCAAAGCAGGTGGCATGGGTTTGGAGAATGAATGGCAGGAAGAAGCAGGCAGGGCTGGGGCAACTGGAATGGGCTGTGGGAGAGAGTGAGCAGAAATGTGAGGAGCCTTGAGGTTGCTCTGAGTGAGTTTCACGACAAGAAGGGAGAATGCTATTAAACGCTGGATGAAAGAGGACCCTTGATGTGGGGAAGTGGATAGTTTGGTACTGTTGTCACCTGCAGTAATAGAATAGGAAATACACCAAATGAACTCAATGATCCAACTAAAGAGATGATCAGACAGACGATTGAAAGCACTCCTGGCTGCTGCTTGCTGCCGATAAATCATGAGAGGTGAACTCAAAGAGAAAACTGTTCAGTAGAAAGGATCCAGGGCCCACTGGGTTTGAAAATAAAACTTTCTCATTCCCAGCCTCTTCAAGATGGCAAAAAAAAAAAAATTGTCAAATTAAGGAAAGATTTCAGGGTAAAGATCAAATCTTTGGAGAGCAGGTATGATTCTTTTTTAAAACTACAGTAAAATTCCGAGGTATCAGAGGTCCAACAGGAAAAAATAAAAAAACAAAAGTCTTCTAAGAATCTTCAGGGTGTGCTTTTCTCTGGAACAATTGCACGTCTAGTTTCTTATAAGTGTTGTCCCATTACAAACGCCATACAAGACACGGCACGGTCTTCTCTAAGAGATTTGTGGGTTTGGCTTTTATCTGAAAGAATATTTGTTTGTCAGGCGTCTTCACAGAAACAGAACCAACAGGATGTATTCACATAGAAAGAGGTTTATTTTAAGGAATTGAATCACACAGTTGTGGAGGCTGAAAGTCCACAATATGAAGAGGTGGCAGGCAGGCAGGAGACTCAGGAGAAGTTACCGGTTAAGTCCAAAGGCCATCAGCCGGCAGCATCCTCCTGGCTCGGAGGAAGTTGGCTTGTGTTCTATTCAGATTTTCAAGTGTTAGATGAGGCCCACCTCCATTAGGGAGGATAAGATGTTTTACTCAAAGTCCACCAATTTAAAACATTAGTCTCATCCAAAAAACCACTTGGTCAGCCAAGTTGATACATACAATGAACGGGCGCATGGTGCATTATCAATTGATTCCTTACAAATCTATAAGTTTTTTTTTAATTATGCAAGTTTCGACTGAAAGGATAGAGATAGAAGAAAATTAGTAGTATCCACTAACATCCTAACTTCTATGGGCAGAAAGCAGACAAAGAAAACGACTTGAAAATGACTTGAAAACACAGGCTACTTTTTATGAAGAAGGATTCGGAGGGGGGAGCCAAGAGCCCTGGAGAATGACTCCTTGGCAGGAGCAGACCTGAGCCCTAATCAAGGAACTGGAAATCATTACTGGCTGGATTTCAGAATTGCTGTTTATCAGTAATTGAAATGTGCCTCATATGTCCCCCTTTTTCATAGAAATATATATAGAAAGCATAGGCCTATCCCACCATTACAGGTTGATATGTGAGCGGGGGCTGGGGAGGGGAAGAATATTTGTGTCTTTAGTTTACAATTCTTCAGATTAAGAACAGTACTCAACGAGCTGAATCCAAAGAACCTTATCTGAACTGGAACTTGATTGTATAACAAGATTCTGGCTCGTGACAGGACTGCATGCATGCGGTGAACTGTTACCATCAGAGGGCAGAACATCGCATGTTCTGTTTTCCAAAAATGGCCACAACAGCCTCTCCCATCTCACATCTGCTTACAAGGTGACTGTTGATGGGGGTGATTTATCTGGGATACCCCAAGAGTACAGTATACATCCAGAAGGAATTGTAAAGAGAACTGTTAGGCCAGTATCACATGGCAAATTTATTAAAAGTAGTTGTGTCTCCTCCCAGAGGCAAAATGCATTCTGGTATATATCTGAGGTTTGGGACTCCTCCCTCTGTGGGCGAATGGGTGCAAGGTAGCACTAGACTTCTTATGAGGGCTGAGAAGGTTACCTGGGGTAAAACAGCACAGTAATTAGGGGTGTGTCCTTTAGACTCACATTGCTAAGGAAGGTCTTTATTGTGGGTCCATGTCCACTTTACCTGGGAGGGGCCTGCCAGCAGACCTCTGACTTAGCCAGTGTCTACATATCTAGGCATCCCTTCATCAGCTGTGACTTTCCTTCCACCAAGAGATGGTATCTGTCTCCTTCCCCCAGCATCTGTGCAGGTCTGTGGTTACAGTCGGAGTAATGCTCCAGGGCTTCTAGGGCTGGGTCATTAAAAGTGACCAATCTGCCACTTAACTTACACGGAGGTCCTGAACTGCCAGGAGTACCCTGAAGTCACCCTTCCTGCATGGAAAGACCACATGGAGAGACTCTCACAGTACCTGGAGAGCCTTAGTGCCTGTCACACCCCCACTCTTCCAGCTCCAGCTGCTGTCTTGCTTCAGCCACATGAGGCGCTGTGAGCAGAATCCTAGCTGTCGTCTCCAGATGCCCAGCCTTCCCAAACTGGGAGAGACAGCAAAGCAAGTGTGGCAGGTCAAGGCACGGGGGAGTTTCGAATGATTGATTACACGACAAAATATAAACGGAACCAAATGATAGCATATTGAGTAAAATATGAATCTATGAACCCATTCTTATATAAATTAATAAATGAGGATGAAGAAATTGTCTCCTTATAGTGAAATATTCACTAAAAAATAAAGAATGATGGAGTTAAAAAAATCATTAGTGGATACTGAAAACCAGGTGTCAAAATCTGCTGAAGAGAAATAGCTATCTATATATACATGCATACATATATATAAACACACATATACACACATATATATTCTGAAAGTATTTCTTCAATTATTTTTTTAATTTCAAAGGAAAAATACTATTTTGGAGACACCAGACGGGTACCGCCTTAACCAAGTGATTAAAGCCAACATCAGTCTTGGGACAGCCTAACAGCACGTGTCTCTTGATAAAATGTACCAAGAAGGACAAAATGTCAGTTCTGTGGTATTCCTGTGAAAAATTTATAACTCGAGTCTTGGGAGGAAACATCAGACAAGTTCCGGCTGAGGAATATTCTTCAAAATAACTTGCCTGTCCTCTTAAAAAATATCAAGGTCAAGAAACACAGAAAGGTTGAGGAACTATTCCAGATAAAAGGAGAATAAAGAAACAGAACAACTAAATGCAGTTTGTGATCTGAGTTGGGTCCTGGACCAGGAAAGAAAATAAATGACATCACTGAACAAATGACAAATTTTGAATATGGACGGTGGATTGAAAAGCATAGCAACACTGACTTTTGCAGTTGTACCGTAGGAAGATGTTTAGATCTCAGAAAATGATTGCTTTATGGTTAAAGGCACATGATGCCTTTAACTTATTCTTAAATGGTTCCCCCAAGCACATATGTGTATATATGTGTGTGATGGATATATACACACACATATATACATATATGTATGAACATTTATACATGCATTTATATATACTTACATATGTGTTATATATTTATATATGTTATGTGTGATGAACAAATAGGACAAATATGTAAATGATGAAAAATGTAAGCATTCCTTATATTATTCTTGCTATTTTCTAGAAATTTAAAATTACATAAAAATAAAGTAATAATCCTACAGCAAATATAGTTTTAAGTATTTTTATTCAATTTTAAATATTGACATTGTTATGTCAATCTATATGTCACACCACACCCTCCTTCAGTTTCAGTATCCTTTATACCACCTTTCCCCTTTCCATCCCATCCCCTCCCACGCTCCTGGCAGTCATCATCTTATATCCTGAGAGTTTTTGCTGGGGTTTATCTATTTATTTGTTTCATTTCATTATATTCCACATATGAGTGAAGCCATCCTATATTTCTCTTTTTCTTTCTGATTTGTGTCACTTAGCATGATCCCTTCCAATTCCAACAGATTGCTGCAAAGGGCACAATTTTGGTGTTTTGTTTTTTTGTTTTTTTTAGTAGCTGTATAGAATTCCATTGTGTGTGTGTGTGTGTGTATATATATATATATATATATATATATATATATATATATGTATCACAGTTTCTTAATCCAGTTGTCTCTTGTAGAGTATTAGGTTGTTTCCCTGTCTTAGCTACAGTGAACTGTGCTGCTATGAATATAGGGGTGCAGATGTTTTTTCCTGATTAGAGATTTTGTGTCCTCTGGGTATATACATAAGTGTGTAATTGCTGGATCGAATGGTAGATCCATCTTTGTTTGTTTGAGGAATCTCCATACTGTTTTCCAAAGAGGTTGCACCAATTTACATGCCCACCAACGGTGTAGGAAGGTTCCTTTTTCAGCAAATACTGTTTTTAACTGAGAAATGTTGAAAGTATTTCCTCTAAGATGAGAGTGAAATAAAAGTGCCTGCTATTTCATGTCTTCTTGCCACTGCACTGGACATCCAACTTAGTTGAATAAGGCAAGAGAAAGCAATGCACAGTATAAAAACTGGAAAGGAAGACACAAAATTATGATTATTCACAAATAATATGGTTTTATAGAGAAGCCAAAAGAGTCTTCAGAAATTATTAGGATTAACTAACATATTTTGATAAGGTTGTTAAATATAAAATTAACCTTACAAAATGTAGTTGCATTTCTGTATAATAGCAACAAAGAGAAATGTAATATAAAATGACAACATAATCACTGGTATCAAACATATGAACTTCTTAAGAATGAATATAATTCAAATAAGATATTCATGGAATGAAAGTTATGAAAATGTATTGAAGGATCTCAATTAATGAATAAGAAAGCTTAGTTTGCAGAATCGCAAAATATTTCACTATAGCTTACCCTCCCCCAAGTGAACAATATATTCCTATCAGATCCATATTTGCATGTAACTTGGCAAAGCGCTTCTAAAATGAGTCTAAACAAAGGTCCAGAAACCATAGTGGCTCTCTGAAGAAAAAGCACACTTTGAGAGTAACTACCACACTGCTGGTGAGAATGTGAATTGTCTGACTCCTGTGGAAAACAGCTTACTCTTACTTGGTAGAGCTGAGAGTTCTTACACTCCAGTACCCAGACATTCCACACCCAGGTATGTACTGTCAGAGAATTTTTTGCATATTTGTTTTGGGGTACGTGAACAGGGCATTTCTAGCAGCTTTGTTTATAATATTTTAAAAGCCATAAATAATTTAAAGGCCTAGAAACAGAGAAACAATATAAATAAGTTGTGAGATACTCTATACTGATGACTGTAGTGATCTAGTCTCTGCTGCCACGCGGAACACAGATGCAGATACTGAGATATGGAAAGAGAATACTGTACCACAGTGAAAGTGAATGCATTGCATTCGCATGTAATAACATTGATAAATCTCAGGAACATGATAGGGAGCAAAAAGAAGCAAGTTACAAAAAGATGTCTTTATATGAAAGTAAAACACTAAATAATTTACATGGGCGATCATTGTTATTTTAGCAGTTATATATATTTTATACATATTTGATTTCTATTCAGAAAACCTCAGTATTTATCAAAGCATCAGTTATGAGAGTTTTATGTCATGAAAGGCCATTGAGTATAAACTACAGTATAACCATGTCAGAGCCCACTGAGAAGCTATTTAACCTATGTTACCTTCCGGTGGAGGCGGCGGCATCGGGGGCAGCCGCGGTGGGTGGCGGGAAGGGGAGCCAGAATGTTGGCTGCCAGGACATTTAGCCTAATTGTCAAGCAACAACTGTCCACCCGTCTTGTTTCTGAGCACGTGGAAGCGCTGTGAAGAGCGAAGAATCCACACTCCAGTTTATGTTGCTGGGCATGGTACCCCTCTCCTGACATGACTAAGTCGAGAAGCTCTCTGCCGGCCAGAGGTCTTGAAAGAGAAGAAGCCCCCACACCCCCGCGCAGCCTCCCCATTGACTGGCAGGTTGGATTCTGTGACATTAAGCTCAAGAGAGCTTGGCTGAAATGGGCAGGAGCGCAAGGAGGGGACGATGGTCCCAGGTGCTGCCTTTGCTCTTCTTGGCCTCACTGCGCTCCTGACGCACCGCACCTGCGGCCCACCCACACCCGTTTGAGGAGGAGCGGGTGGTCACGCACACCAAGAGGAGGCTGGACATGAAGGGTGGCCCTCCAGGGCTTCTCTGCCAAGTGGGACTAGGACAGGAGTGAGCGGAAGGCATGAGAACCTGCCCTCATGGCTCTGACCTGAACGTCCCCACCTCCGTGCAGCTCAGATTATTTACCAGAACCTGTCCTCTGTTTGTGGTTCTGTGCTCACAGGGGCAGCTTCCCTGTGGGCACTCAAACAAACAATGTTACAGATTGTATTTGATTCTAATCCACACCTTTTTTTTTTTTGTCATTTTAGTGTTCCCCCAAATCAGGTGCAGCTTACATTCAAAGGGGGCTAAGTTTTACCTGAAAAGGTAGTTGTGAACTGCAGTAGATCTCTTATTAAATTCTTAAAATGCTGTTAATTTTGTTAAGCCCTTATTATGTATTTAAGATTTTTTAATAAATGGAATTCTTTGCTCCTTATTACCTCTTGGTTTTTTTTTTAATCTTTGTTAATCTTATTTTTTATTTTTGACTTTTTCATGAAAACCTCTTGAGAAATTAGGATGTGGCTTGCCTGGAATGGAATAAATATGGTAAATACTTTACCACAAAAACATTAGCTGTCCTGGAAAGTTCCTCACAATGTGCGGTATTAAGGAGAAAAAAAGCAAGTTATAAAAAGAGTATATATGGTTAGATCCTAATTTACAAAAAACTGAGATATAGAAACACAGAACAAAAATCAGGAGATTTATTTCTGAATAGGAGTTTGAATCGTTTTTCTTTCCTTCATCTCTGTGTTAATATTTTCCACAATAAACAGCATACTAATGTAAGGAGGTAAGACCTGCAAAACAGAGACTAGTATGAGAACTCATTCCAACACGTGCTCTGTCCACTTCTTCCTTCTTCATTCCTTGTGGGTTTCCTAAGCATCTGCTGCATATGTGAAGCCCTCTGCTTGGTGCCAGAAAAAGAAAGATGAGCAAAGCATGGTCCCTCCCTGGAAGAGCTTCGTTTATGTATAAGTAATAATATAGTATCATGTATGCTGTTTTGACAGTCTTCCTCGAGTGTCCCTGTTAACTTCCTTCCGTCAACTAAAGTATGTAATGTAATTCTCACCTAAATTTCTAGCCCCTCTCCTCTCCTCCTTTGTTCCTTAAGAGGGAGGTTGGTCTTGAAGCAAGCCAGGGAGGCTGGGAGTGAAAGGGTTAAGGCAATTGTGTGGGGAGACACCCCTGGGACAGCTAGGGTCTGAGGGAAAGGAAGTTACCAAATGTTACCATAGATTATGTATTTATGTCCTAGTAACTGTTTTAGAAAAATAATGTGAAAAATTTGTGCTATCTGTTGAAATTATTTTGGACCTTGAGGCTGTGTTCCTTCAATCACGTTCTTCCAAGCCTGCACTCAACGAGCTCTGCGTTTAATGGACACAAGAATGGTAGCAATAGGCACATTGAGGATGGAGTCATCCGGGGCTCCAGCCCGGCATAAACGCAGCGTGGGCCTGTGAGGAAAGACCTCCAAACACAGGAAATCATCACAGCAGTTACTAGGCAGGAGCAGCAGTAAATTTCCTGTCTGACTCACTTGGGCAGGGCTCTTCCTCTGCCTGCCGAGTACCTGACTACAGGAGATAGCAGGCCTTGGCTGCCAGGGAACAGCAGGAGGGCTTGCTTTGACATGTTCTGAAATGCAGGTGGTCTAAAGATCGTTTGCATCCTGTGGTTTAAGGTGATTTATTAACTTAAACATGTAGATGCCCATTTCCTAGGTGGTTTTCTTTCTTTTTGGGCAGTGAGGAGGGAGGTGTTTTAAATATAACCAATCTCTCTCTCAAGATGGCTTTCTGTGGCCAACATGTCACTATAGAAGTGTGGGTGACACTTCTGTGTGGTTATCCAAAAGATATGAAGATGCTCCTCCTCAGAGATGTGTGGACCCCCACGTTTACTGTGGCCCTCTTCACAGTAGCTGAGAGCTGGAAACTGCCGAAGTGCCCAACATCAGGTGGATAAAAAAGATGTGGCACATACATGCAATGGAATATGACACACCCCTTAGAAGAGAGGACACCCTGTCATTTGAATCAACATGGATGGATCTAGAGGAGATGATACTACAGGAAACAAGTCAAAAGAAGAAAGATGGAGACCAGATGACCTCACTCATAGGTGAAATATGAATAGACAAAACAGAGGAATGGACAAAATAAAACCACCCCTTAGACGTTTGTGATAGAACTGAGGTTATCAATAGGGAATGGGGAGGTGGGGGTGGCAAGTGGTGGCGGAGCCCACAGGACAGTGGTGAGGATAGTTGGTGATCCAGTGGAGGGCAGGGTGTGCTGACATATATCTGAGGAACGGGGAAACTGCACATATGGGAAACCTACACGTATGAGTTTATTTTAACATGTATAGCAAAGTTACTACAATAAAATATAAAAAGAGTTTAAAATAACAAAGAACAAGGAAAATGAAGTGTGGGTGAGAAGTTGCAGTTCTGTCACTGCTGCCCATGCTCCCTGCAACAGAAGACGGTGATGAGCCCCGGGGTGGGGGTGGGGGGCCACTGGGGAGAGAGGAAAGGCCACGCGGAGGATGGAGATTCCCTGTGTGTAACTAGGGGGCTGAATCTGCTGTCCCCTCGTAGTTACGGAGACTCTAAGCCTGTGCTCCGGGGCGCGTGGCCAGGGCGCCATCTCTAATAGAAGATGAAGTTGATAGCCAAGATCAACTTTTCCTCACATGGCTTTGCTGATGTCAGTCCTACCCAAAGGGAGGTGGAGGTCACAGGATTTGTGGGAAGCTTGTGCTCCTTTCCTATTGCTGCTGTAACAAATTGCCACCAACTGGATGGTTTATTATCGTATAGTTCTGGAAATCAAAGTCTACAATCAGTTTCACTGGGCTAAAATCAAAGTGTCAAATCACATCGTGACCACGGGGGTTATTTCTGCAGCTCCAGAGGCCCACTTTTGTTCCCTGCATCAGCTCCTTGCTCTGCAAGACAGTGCTTGATGCTGCTGCCGAGCAGATATCCGGGAACCCATCTTCAAGGTCCAGGGCAGAGCAGGCTGCAGGCACGGCCTTGCCTGCAGGCTGGGGACGCAGGGGCCATGGGGCGCGAATGCTCCAGAGGGTTTGGGCCCCTTAGTGGCTGATTTTCTCCAGGTGCTCCAGGGCCTTTGACCCAAGGGCAGAATCAGGCCTGCTGCTCCAGGAGGCTGATGGCCTGCCCACCTGTCACCAGCCTCTCTAGGCCAGATGTCTGCTGGTGACATTGCCACTGCTGGCATAGTTAACAGAGGCTCTGACCTGGGTTAGTAGAACCAGGCCAGTTTTGTTTGCCAGGCACTGTGCACTTTCGTCCTCTTGTGAGGGGGACTCAGAGGTCTTTGAGATGGGTAAGGCCCGCTCTGAAGCCCAGAGTCTTATTGGTGAGTAGCACCAGGGAGGGTCTCAGCTTTTCTAGTGAGAGCTCCCTTGGGAGCTCTTTACCAAGCAGAACATTGGCTTCACCAGAAACCTACCTCCTGGCCATGTGGTGACAATGCTTTGCCACACGGCTTCTCGTCCAAGAGACAGAGATTCTGCTCGCCGTCAGACCCCGAGATTATACAGAACATAATGCTCTGTGCTGTGAATTTATAAAGCACACAGCACGGAGGTGATAATGTGAGTGGCGGCTGTAACGACTGCAGAATCCTGAAAGTATCATAGTTGTCTGGTGTCAAACAAGCACGAGGCTGTGCTTCCTTCTACGCACTCTCAGGGGAGCCATGCCTTTGCATTTTGTAATTGCTCTAGAAAACTTCCTTTCTTGCCTGTGGCCCCTCGTCACTCTGGCCTCTGCTTCTTGTCATGTCTCCTCTCCCCCTGCCTTCCTTGTATATCTCTGTCCTCACATTGGGGTCACCTGGATAATGCTTGATGTTTGTTCCATCTCTGCAAACTTAATCACATCTACAAAGGCCCTTTTGCTACCTAAGGGAACCTATCATCCTGTTCTGGGGACCTGGCATGGATGTCTCTGGGGGTACCACCTGGAACCCTGGGCCACTCACTCTGTCCAGTTCCCCACCCCAGAGTGGTCTTGGTTTTATTCCCATAATAAAAGGATGCAGGTTGTTGAAGTCTTATATGTGGTAGTGATGGATACCAGGAGTGAACTTGCCGGAATACTTTTTAATATCATTCATTTGAGAATATGGCCATGACGGAGGAATCTGATGATTTCTATTCCTATCACTCACCTGTGATTTTGTAAACTAAAACTTGACTGACAATTTGAAAAGGATCATCCTTCCCATTCTGTTTTCTCATTTCACACTGATTTATTTTAGGTTGTAGCTTATAGTCTTAGCAAATAAAACAATTGGTTGCTCAGTCCATCACTGCAGTTCTCTGGAGCTGAGAAGCCCTCGACATTCTTGCTGGGGACTGGTGCAGCACCGAGTGGCCGCTCTGTGCTGGAGGTGCACACCAGCCCCAGCTGGCCCTCCTGCTTCCCAGCCAGCTTTTCACATCAGGAGCTTAAGGCCCCAGGAGTGCTGGGTAGGAATTATCCTGAAACTCAGGGTGCAGGTCCCTCGCTGGCAAAGTCACCATGGAGTTCTGGGCTGCACTCCCTCACCCTCCCTTTTCCCGCTTCTCACTGACAGTGCTGGGAGGCAGGGGGGTAGCACTTGCTCCAAATGTGGTCCCCTGTAACAATTTATGTAAGGGACTGTGTTGACAAGGTTTCTAAGATTTTGGAGTTATATTAAAAGAAACTCTGAAGCCAGAGTCCCATACAGAGAAGTAAGGAGGAGTGGTCAGGATGGCTGGTCCCTGTCTATTTTGCATTCTTGCTCCTGACAGATAAGATTGGGCTCCACTCAGGGCCCAGTCTTGGCTCCAGACAAGTCTGCGGGGTTTTCAAACTTGGCCCTGTGTCTAAGTGTGGGCACTGCCTGCTGTGGTCCGGACCTGTGCAGAGGACACTGGGGCAAGCCCTGCTCTTGTGTCCAAGCAAATACGGCAAGATTCCAGACCAGACTTTGTGGGTGTGAGTGGATGAAGCGCACCAGCACTGTCTTAGCTTTAGTTTGCATCTTAGGCCCAGCTCAGCTTGCAAGATCTTACCTCCGGCAGGGCTGGTTCTAGTTACTAGGGGGGTTGCTTGGCCCCCTCAACCAAGATGTCTTTATGAATTTGGAGACTGTCAGGGCAGGGTCCCTGAGTGTCTGTCCACCTGATAGCACTCTAACATACAGTGATTTCTAAGAGCAGAAGATGAGGTTCAATCGCTAGTGCCCTTGGATCTCCTCTGTGGCACATGAGAGCATATTTTATGTGTCCTGTCTTCTCGCCCAGACTCCCGTCTCCTTGAAGGCAGGGACAATGTCTTTGCTTACCTTGTGCTGTAGACCTCCCTTTCTGTCCAAGGTGCCTCGGTGTGTAAGTAACAGGCTCTGACTTACAGGACTCAGCATTACAGATGCCCCTGAGCTTACTTGCGGGAGCTGTCCTGGAACGGCCTGCACAGGGTGCCAGCAGAGGCGGGGCCAGGAGGTGTTTTTCACCTTGAACGGGAGTGTGAGCCGGGATTGCGTTGGGCTGCAGCCTCTCCAGAGCCTGCTGCAGCTTTGGAAGATGCTGAGCCGCTGTTTTCCCCCTAAACCCTTTATCTCCTTTAGATCAGTGCTTCCCACCCTTGGTTTTACAGCACCCCAGGGTGTCTCCAGTTGTCTCAAGGGCTGGCACAGAGCTTTCAAAGCCATTTGCTTCAAACAAAAAACAAATATGCAGAATACAGCAGTTTTAAGTGAGTTGGAGGAAGGGAGGAAGAAAAGTGCCACAGAATCCAAACAAGTACACTGGGTGTCACATGCTAAAAGGTTGCTTCCCCTCTTTAGAAGAGAGACCGGCTAAACAAAGCCAGTGTCTTCTCAGAGTGGTTTGGATTTGTGTCTGGGGGACTGCTGCCCAAATGCAACCAGAGGGATTTTTTTTTAAATCATTTGACTGCTTTCTTTGCCTTTTCTATAGAAAATAAGTGTTATAGATGAACAGTGTTATACAGAAAACCTTCAACAGAGATCTGAACCAACAACTCCGAGCAGCAGGCAAGCTTGTGATGGTATCCCTGTAACCACGGCTCTAACCCACCTTCTTCTTTGCACCAGAGGAAGCACAGAGACCTCCCGGGTCCGTGGTACCTTCTTTTCCATCATGGACTATCCGATTTGGGGGAGGTAAATTAAAGAGTCCTAACAGGCATGGAGGTCCTTGGGGTTGGTGGGTAACAGTCAAGCAGGGCAGTAGCCGCCTGGCAGGGTGAGGCTCCTGGCCCTCTGAGGTCCCTGGAGCCTCTTGCCTCAGCCCAGAGCTGCGCGTGCCCAGACAGCGCCCTGTTGAGGGCCGCTCCTGCATCCGTGCAGTCTCTGCAGGCTTGTGTTTATTATGCACCTTTCTGTTTCCAAATAAGGAGAAAAAGAGGGGAAATCGATAAAATTTGAATGACCTTTGCTGCTCTGAGTTTCCGCAGCTCTTCAGTGTACAGCTTTTTCAGAATCAGTCTGGCCTGCATTTTCAGAAATGACTCCTGATGCACGCACCATTATGTGTCTGGAATGCTTTTAGCATTGGTCAGTATTGCAGTGAACACAGTGTATATGTGTGTGTGTGTGTGTGAGAGAGAGAGAGAGAGAGAGAGAGACAGAGACAGAGACAGAGACACACACACACACACACACACACACAGAGAGAGAGAGAGAGAGAGAGAGTGTTTGTTGCTTGATTACAACTGCCAAAATGGGAGAATGGGCACTGCTCGCCGCACCTGACTTAAGGGGCTGACTGGTTTCCTGAGGGGCCAAAAGCAGTTTTGGTGAGAATGACATGTCTCTGTGAGGCATTGAGCTGCATCAGGCTTCCTGGAACCTTGACTAATTTTTTCTTCTCTGGTTCAGTTAGCCAAGCTTTAGACGGAGCACCAAAATATACCCTTCAATTTACAGAGAAGTGGAAGGTGTTCAAACACAGAATCAAAATAAAGGATAATTTTTCTTCTTCCACTGAAACCTCTCATTTTCCAGCAGTGTAGAAACAAAACCAGAGGCAGTGGGAGCATGCAGTGACTGAGAAGCAGCGCATTAGCAGTCTCGTGGCGAGAGCTCGCAGACTCCATGAAGTTCTCTGGACAGAGGGCGCACTCAGGAGTCAGCTCTGTCCACAGCGATCGTGGTTTCACAGACTTACACAAGGCAGCTGGCCGCCGCGTGTCCTCAGTTGGTGGGAAGGAGGTGAATGGGGATGCTGCCACCTCAGATTCCTGTAGAGATGAGCGCCAACCAAGCTCCATGCACCGGTGCTCAGAACCTCAGCCCACTCACCAATACCCATTGGTCCCTGCCTGCCACGTCCAGGATGACCGAGTTCTGCTCCTTCTCCTTGAGACAGGAGACGAATGGACACAAAAAACCGAAAGTCATCATGTTCAGCCAAGCATGAGAAACGGAACATTTTGCAATCTGAAGCAAGACCAGATGCTGTTCAACCCCTGTCCTGTTCACCGAAGTCAAGGACTCCATACCCACCATTCTGCGCTCACCTAACATCCCAGCCCATCCTGATCGGACATCCCGACTCCCTACCTCGCTATCAGCAGCACGCCAGGTGGCCTTATCGAGATTCCACCCCTACCCCCACCGTGCTTGCCAGAGACTTCCCCTTGAAAACCTCTTACCATGAGAACAGGATTCGGATTGCTCCTTTTTCCCCTTCTCAGAAAGGTGCTTTCCCCGGCCTACACTTGGGACAATAAAGTCTCGCTGAGAGCCCATCTGACTCCCTGTCTCTGCCTCTTATTGTTGAACTGGCTTACACTCCTCTTTCAGATCCATCCCTTTCTGGTCACCACTAGCCCCATCCCCAGTTCTGCACAGAGACCTCTCTGCCTGTAGTCTGCCTAGCGTCCCTCCACTACTTGTCTCCAACGTTCCTTTCTCACACTGGGCCAGCCGTTGCGAGTGTGTGTGATAAGCTAATTTAGCTGGAGATCTGAATGGCTGTCACGTGGAGTTGACAGAGAATCTTCTCTGCTCTTCTGCCCCGATTCCGAGGGCCTTCCTTGGTCTAGCCTCACCTGCCGTCTCCATTGCCACCATGACCCACCCTCCTCTGGCTGATGGCCTTCTTTTTGGTTCTATATTTGGGCATCTTATCTTTACAAATGAATACTCTTTGCCCTCCAAAATCAAGCTAAGGCCATCTCTATGAAGACTTGTTTGTTCCTCTCTGTTTACCTGCTTTTTCCCCACCCCCCCAAACCATTGTCTAGTGTTTAGGAATGAGATGCCTCCCAGGTGTCAAGGGTTGTCTCAGCTCCCCAGCTGTGTGTCCAGGAGGAGCAAAATAACTATAATGTCTTTATTACTAAGAGCCAAAGAGTGAGCCCCTCATAATATTCATAGCATTTCATAGGTTCGATAACTGGTTAGTATTAGTGTCTCATTTTAGCTAGTAAATCCCACTGCCAGGAATCAAAGCTGTTTATCTTTAAAAGCAATGCTTTTAACCTGCGTGTGGCATGTCACTGGTGCTCAGAAGATATTCAAAGAACAAACAAGCTGCAATGTCTTCTGCATGACACTGGTATACGGCCTAATACAGAGCACAAGACATGTGTTTAACCACTCAGTCCTTGCTCCTCAGATTTGAAGCTGGTGTCATCAGGGGACATATACCCTCTCTTACTCTCTGGTGGAATCGCTCAGCACTGTCGGAGTTGGTCTAGAGGTCGAGTTCAGTGCTGACACTCTGGGCATTGGCTGTGAGCCATGGGCACGAACCATCCTTAAACTCCATTTCCCTGCCTCTGTGATGAGGGATTGTGGACAGGTGCTGCGAACTCTGAAATTCTTCATCCCTGGAAAGAAATGAACATGAAAAGCGATGAGGTGCTCTTTGGTGATTACACAGCCCGCCAAGACATAGCTTGTTAGTGTGGATGGCATCATTGCTGAGGCCAGTGTGGCTCCTGATGACCATTTGAAGAACAGAGACCATGAGAAGGATGCTTACGATGAAAAGAAAATGTCCCCCATCCTCCCAAATGAGAACACTGTGGAGCCAGAGCTGCAACAGTGGTGGGCAGGGTGCTTTCAATGCACCTGATTTACCTAGCTCAAATTCTTCCCCGAGCATCTCTTCATTCACCTTGTGAACTAAAGGAGCTGGCTCTGAGTGGGAGCTCTGCGCTTCCTCCCGAGGAGGAAGCCAGGAGCAGGCTAAGCAGATGTGGACACAGCAGGGCAGGCGGACAGTCAGCCCCTGGGAACCAGTCCTCATCGCCCGGAGCATGCTTGGCCGGCCTGTGTGGGGTCAGAAGGTGTGCGGTAAGCTAATTCTCATGGAATGCTAACAGGCTTCCAGGAGCCATTTGCATTTTTAACCAAGAGGATACATAATTAACGGAAACCCTGCAACATCAAGTGGATTTGGATTTATCAACCCTAGTTCGGCCTGTTTTTTCAGAACAGCAGATAGGCTAGCTCCCCAGACTGCTGGGAAGAGGCCACAAGCAGGTTTAAAGAGATGAAGTTGTGTGTAGGCCTCTCTCACATGACGTTGGTGCTGCATGGTCTGTTCAAGGATTCCTTATCAAAAGCATTTAAGGGCTAGTTAACAAGATTAGGTGGCTCTTTAAAGGGCTTTAAAGAGGAGCAGGTGCAGTGAGGTCAAATTCAGTGCTGAAATGTAATGTTTGCTATGGTCTGAGGTGGTGCGCAGGTGGGCAGCACCTTTCACAGGATGGGCAGCTCACAAGACACTAGTGCAGATGGGACACTGTTTTTTGTCTGTGGCAACCCTGAAAGGCTGTGCGCTGGATGTGACCTTCCTGAGTTTGCTTCTGCAGGTTTGAATGCTGCAGTATCTACTACCCACCGGGGCCAGACATGCTGGAGAGTCCTCTGTGCCAGGTGCTGGTCACGAGTGGGGAGTTCTCTCTACAGCAGGCTAGCTATGCAAAGGCAGCTCTTAACCTCTGTTCCCTGGGGGACAGCCATCTATGACCAGGCCAAGAGACAACAGTGAGCGTTCCTATGAGCTTCTTGGGGTTTTTCAAACTGACCCTTCTCTCTTGCCCTAACATGAACAGAAACTCTGCCTTTTTACTGTCAGTCATCATAAGACCTCTTCCAATTGTCTTGTCAGACTTTGGAAAATCAGAGTAATGGTAATGATTTATCCTCTTAAAGCTTCTAATGGCCTCCCATTATACTTAGTATAAAATCCTGTCTCTTCCCAGAGCCTTCAAGGCCCTGTGTGATACACCCTGCCAGCCTCAGCCCACTCATCTCTTCCCTCTCTCCCACCAGCCCCATGCTGCAGACATGACCAGCCTTCTTCCTGCCCCTTGAGCAGAACACACCCTGGCTCTTGGCATTTGGGGTCTCTTTGTCTAGAATGTCTTTCCTCTTTCATAGCTCTGTCCTAACCCCAACTGGAATTCTCCTGATAGCTGCCAGAAGTTATGAAGTTTAATAAAGAGTTTATTGGTTAATGAATCTGAGAATCCGAGCCCAGGAAGTCAAGCAAGTGGATTTGCATTGACTCCCCACCCCGACAGTCCTGGGTGGGCTTTTTATGACAGAGACCCCTGAGTATGCACCTACTTTAAAAAGTTACGAAAGAGGTTTGTGTTCAAATATTTAGACCCTCTAGCTTTGGGTATTATCTGGAGATCAAGAGAAGCAATTACAGGGTGATTAAAAATGTTAATGTTACAGGAACCTAGGGGAATATTCAAAAAGGCTTCTCCCTGTAGTTTCTATATGGGAGAAGGGCAGGAGGTGTCTACTTATTCAAATCAGTACATTCTCCCTTGGTCTATTCACAGAATTAGTCCAATTTTGTTTTGACTTCACTTGAGCAGGTTTCTTCTGAACCAGAGAGAGGGAGTACCAGCAATGATTTTGTCTGAAGACCACTGCTAACTTTCTCATCTCAAGGAAATCCCCTTCCCCTCCACTGTCCATTATTTTATTTTAGTTTCTTCACAACGTCTGTTATTATCTTACTCATAGATTGCTGTCTGTTGAGTGAACCAGCATGTAAACTTTAAAAGAGAGATGTCCTTTCAGAGTTGCTACTACTATACCTCCCCACCCAGAATGCTGTTGAATACATGACTGATAGTAGGGCTGCTATTGACTCAGTACCTGTTATGTGTCAGGCTCCATATGTTACAGCAAAACGGGTTCTTCCAGGGGAAAGCAACAGGCTTCACGCACTTGGGAAAAGTTGAAAGGGTTTTATTTAACACAGGCGGGCACCAGTAGAGTGGTCTCCAAAGACTGGCGCCCTGAACAGGAGTAAGCGACAGATTTTATAGGCAGAGGTTTCTGGGGTGGGCTAGAGTAAGGCAGGCAGAGGCAGGTCTCTGGAATTTTTCCATTATTGGTTTCTGCTTAGTAGGATCAGGGCAGGTCTATTGGTGGTTGAGATAAGCAGAAGTTATTTACAGCTTGAGGCCTGGGCTATGGGTGAGATAGTAAGTTCAGTGGAGGCTTATTTTCTGAGGCTTATTCCCTAAGGCTTATTTCCTTCTCACATATATGAACACATTTGATCATGTCATCAACCCCAAGTACTCAATGCTCTTACCCCCATACCACCATGCAGGGAATCCAACATTGAGTTAAGTTCATTGCTGTGGGGTTCGGATCACTCAAAGAATCCATAATAAAGTTAGGCGAGTGAGCAAGCAGAGATTTAATTAGAGGGTAAAGGGATGTTGCCGACCAAGGGAGGTCCAGACCCTGTCTGCCATGCCAGCAGCCTGGGTTTTTAAGGAAAAACACACACAGTGAGGAAAGGGGATGGAGACAGGAGTCGGCAGACCAGGTTTCAGTTCCTGATTGGGCAAGGTGACATTGTCCTTTGAAGTTCCTGGTGGTCTCCTTCAACACGTGTCATTCCTTTGTTTCTTAGTGGAGGGTCCGTCCTGATCACGTATTACACATTTCACATGTCAGACTTGTCCATCAGTTTTCCTTATCCATCTGGAAGACAGCATACATTCCACAACTGGGTGGTAGCACCAGAGGCAATTCATTGTCCTGATATCTGAACTTTAATTGCTGGTCTAAGGCTTGCTCTTGTGGGAGGTTCTGACAACTGCCACATTTGTAGTCAAAATAAAAGCCAGGATTCCCACCCAGATCTCTCTGACCTGGAAACCCAAGCACTGTCTCTAGAGAACAAGGGGATAACTTATTACACTCACTCTACAGTCTCTGGAACTCTGGGTTCAGCTCATTTTACCTCCTTTAGGGTCCTGTTTCCCAATACAGTCATCTCGGGGGTTAGGACCTTAACATAGGAATTTGGGGGATGATATAAATTCATCTCTAACATGTTCCATGAAAAATTTCCAATCCCTTAACTATACCCAACTGACTAAAATACAAATGTTCCCAATGAGGGTCTTAAAACAGAAAACTGAGCTGTGTGGTCCTCGCCCTCAAGGAACTTAAGTCCCTGGTCATTGAATTGTATGCTTTGTTAATGATCATGGAGCCTGTAGAATGTATCCTGGCTGCCCCCATTGAAGCCCCTAGGCTCCAAGGGGCTGCCAGGGCAGACTCCTGCAAAGAATGTGTCAATTGGGTAATCAATTAGCTTAATTTAAAATTGGCAGCCACTGAAATATTAAATGTGAAAGATATTACTGAAAAGTGTTTAGCCTGCAAATCACATCAGAGAGATGTCTGCATCAGCATTATGTCATGCTCTGGCCTCCCAAATTTGAGCAGAATGTGAAAAGGCTGGAGAGGGGCCAGAAATGCACCACAAGGGTGAATTAAGGGATAGAAAATGATGCTATGAGGGACAGCGATGAGTTGTGTTTTTTCATTTTTGAAATCGCAATGCCCAAGAGATGATGGCACACAGGTAATTTGCTGTCTTCTAGGGTAGTTAAAGGGAGAATGCTGTTTAACATTTTCTTGGAAAATTTAATAGGAGTCATGGGCTCAAGTCCAGCAAGATAAAAATTTAAAAGGTGGCTGAGGCAAAGAAGTCGTCACTTGGATTCTTAGTGTGATTAAATGCTGAGCTGGACAAGCAGGAGAGTTGCACTGGTACTGGTCCTGTCGTGACAGCTATTTGTCTTAAATGGTTACTCTGCAAGTAGACCCATTCTTTCTTGCCCAGCAGAATTCTTGCTTCTCATCAGTACTTTCCCCCAATATTCTATCTCCCCATGAGGAACCAAGGGATCCATCCCCCTCTCTCCCTTTGAACAGCGGCTCCTGAAATGTCTGCATCTTTGTCATAAAGGGAACTTTGCATCATTTAATTGTACCTTTGGCATGGATTTTCCATTGCATTGCTGTGTTCTTGGGGCAGCCCTGCAGTTTTTAAAGCCATTGACCTGAAGGCGAGAGATTAAACCAGATGATCCGTGAAGGCTCTTTATGGTCAAAATACTGTGTGACTTCTTTGCTCATAACTTAACAAGGGGTGAGCTCTCTTGGTTACCCACTCTGCCTCTCCATGCAAGGGAAGCTCATAAAAACCCCTACTCATAAAAACCCCTGAATGACCATAAAGAGTTGAGTAATAGAGTCCCTCTCTGGGAATTAATTTAGAAAGTGTTTGTAGGCTAATGGGGAACAAAAGGAAATCATGTTTATTAAGAATCATCTTTCCATTAAAACATACCAAATTGCAAAGGAGGTGCTATAGTTCTGATCTGTATCATTTGGTCAGCGATTTCTGTGAAGACGTTTGAGAGCTTTCAGACACCACACACTTTTCTAAGTGCTAAAGACAGGGAGGTAAACAGTGCCAAGCTCCTGCCCTGGGAGGGCTTACAATTCCTTCGTTAGGTTTTGCAATTGCATAGTAACCATGCACAGAGGGAGCTTGAGGGTATTTTGCCAGGTGAAATCCATCAGAATAAGGAGAACCATTGGACAATTTCACCTTTATCTGGAGTATGGAGAGATGACACTAATGAACTGATAGAATAGAATCAGATGAAGGCTTTGGACCTTGACAATGGAACGGAGGTTACCGAAGGGCAACAACGGGGTAGGGGATGATGAGATCTTGTGGTAGAGGGGGTTTATTTCTCATTTTTCCCTTCCTGTCTTAGATTTTTGCTTTGCTTTATTTTGTTTCATTAAAAAAATGCATAAAGGGATTTTCAATTCTGAGTGATAGAAATCCAACCACAACTGTCCTAAGCAAAAAGAAAGGGACACGTACCCAAGAGTCCAGCGATAACTGGCTCCACACAGGACTAGATTCATGACTGAGGAAAGGCATGGCCCCTTACCAGTTACTTCACACCAGCCCCTGAGGTCTCTTCTCAATGGACCATCTGGGGTCTTGGACACCATTATAGAGAGAAAAAAAGATTGCATATGGGTCAGATGGAGACAATATTTCCTCTCTGGTGCTGGAGGTGAGGGCATTGTCACCTACAGGGTAGGTCCTGAGTGGTTACTCTAAAGCAGGTTCAGGGTATCTTACCCAAAGAAGGAAACATGAGCACTTGATGGAATAATCAGAAAGTGTAAATGATCTACCCAGGGTCACAGTAAGGAGCAGCGTTGGACACTGCACTCAGGCCTGCCTGCACTGGCTTCTTCAGGAAGCAAGAGGACAGTATTTCCCGGGTTCTCTGTGGCAGAGCAGCCTTCTTCCCACCAGCTCTCCTGGGCCTCAGACACACCTCCATCCTTCATCTCACCAGAACTTACAGAACCCACAGCTCATCCCCTAGAATGTAGCTCTTCATTTCTCAGAACTGTGCCTAATTTTATATTGCATGTAATGAAAACATATCCATCCACACATATATGACTTTTCATAAAAGTTACCCTGTCTTTAAGAAATGAGTGCATTGAGTACTTTCCTCCCTCCCAGGTCCTCCTACCAATGACCCATCTCAGTGTTACTTTCTTACCACAGCCAAGCAGCTCCCTGGTTTCAGCCCTTCCCGTGTAGAACAATCAGGGGTGGATACTCAGGAATTCTGCACTTCCAATGCTTTCTCCTCCTGGAGTACAGCGGTCCCCTCACAAGTGGTCGGCATGCCCTGGGGTCTCTGCCTGCTCCCACCCCACCCCCACACACGCACACAGGAATCATCCCAAGGGGCAGCCTGGGGTATCTCTTCCTGGTGCTCCCCGCACTCCAAAGGTGGTAGTGTGTGCTCAGTGTGTGACGGGTGACTGGAATGGCTTCCTTGAAACCACGCAGAGTTCTGCAGGATCACAGGACCTGTCCTGCAAGGATGGACCCATCACTGAGGCCAAAAGTCTTTGTGTTGGTGTTTAGTGACACCTTCTGAGAAGCTCTCAACCTTTCACCCCACACCCTGTTTTAAGCACATGATAGTATAAACACATTGCAAGAAGAAGAAGGAAAAGGGAAGGGGGTCAAAAGAGAAGAGGAAGAAGAGAAAGGGGAAGAGCAAAAGAAGAAGAAACATTCAGAAAAGAAACATGGCGGCCCACTTCCTGCTGCCTGGCTCACCCCAGGTTCTTTCCCGGTACATCTGTTGTACGTTGTATGTTGTTACTTTTTTTTTTAAACACAGTGCTGCCCACCGTCTAATTTAACTGCTTGTTTATCCCAAACAATTTTTCCGTAATTTTTCTCTCCAAAATCGACTCTCAGTCTTCTGAGCACTTTGCGGGGGCTCACACCTACCTCTCCTTCCCAACTATTGTAATTGGACTGAGAGTGAATGTATGTGACGGGGTGGGGTGGGGGGGTCACAGGCCCCGCGCCCTCTCCCTCTGATCAGAAGAGCTGAGCCATGACTTGTTTCAAATCCTCGTTCCTGACTGCCCCTGTTAGAGCAGAAATGATTCTTGCTAAAGCATAGCATTCTCTATAAAAGGCAACTTGCTGGGGGAAGGAGGGATAATATCTGGTTGAAAAAGTACAGCTAGTTATTGCCTGAAAAACGCCGGAGGGCTCAGGCACCGTCATTACCATGCTGCCCTTCTCTGAACAGCACGGCAGCCCTGGAAAAGGCCGTGGCCAGCGGGGGCTCCTTTCGGAGCGAGCTCTTCAACTACTCGGAGAACCATGCGAGACACAGGGCACTGGGTGACTGGCAGCTGGGCAGCCTGGAGGCTCTACCTGGTCACTGCTTGCTTCCTGAGGCCAGCTCGGCTGCTCACCTGGGAGCCAGTCACCTGAGAGCTGCCCCAGACAGTCGTGGAGTGCTGCTTGGGCTCTGTGATCAGGCAGCAGGGGCCACTTCTGGCTCATGGAAGGGACGTCCTGGGGTGGAAGTAAGTGGTTGCTTTTCACACTGATCAGAACAATGGCAGCCTTTGGAAAGTGCCCTATACATTAAACAGTAAGGACAAAATGGGATGTAAGGGCAGAGGCGAGGAAGGGACCTCGCTGGTCCTGGGCACAGCTTGTTTCACCACAGCTTTTTTTCCTTCTCTCTACTCTCAATGCTTTTTTCTATAAAGCGGTGCTAATAGTCTTTCTTCTCTCCCTGGCTTGATAAAGACTCCAAAAAGGACTAACCACATCTAAAAAATGACTAATTTTGTTTCACGCTATGCTGGTCTGGGAATAATGTTCTTTGTCATTTGTTTTTGAGAGAGCTTGTCTTTCATTTTCAGTTTCCAAACTAAGAGATCTGTAATGTGATCCGTTTGGAAAATACAATCAAGCACACACAAATAAGCTGGTCGCTAATTTGGACATTGGACACAATTATTATTTGCATTCAGGCTTTTTATTCCCTCCTCATGGGTTAAAAATAGTAAGATTTTCATATCTTTGTGTTTGTCTTTATTTGTAATTTCTTCCTAAACATGGTTTTAGTAATGATATTGTTGAGATTTGTATCAAAGTAGATGCAGATTTATAGAACTTTTGAAACATAGTATCAAATTGTCATTTTGAAAGGTTATTTTAATTAACGTTTCCACTTAAATCTTATTAGCAAAATATCACTTTCCCTCTCACCTGTCCTTTGATGGGTGTCAGTCTTACTAAGCATCTTTACTAATGTGAGAGTATGACATTGGCATTTCCTTGTTTCCTTGTGGTAGTGATGTCTTCATCTGCTCAGTGTGTGCTTGCATTGGTTTTGCTGCTGTGGGACTGCCCCTTGACCTTTTTGCTGCTGACATGTTTTGGTTTTTTCTTACTGATTTGTAAAGGAACCTCTTTTATGGATTGAAGATTTTAACTTTTCAGCATATATTTTGCAACTGTTTCCCCCTTTGCTTTTCATTTTGTTTATAATAGGTTTGACCTATTTGACAGAAAGAAGAGCTTTTATGTGTTTAGTCAGTTTTCTGTGATTTTCCTTTATAATAAAGTATCCGCATTTGCTTCTATGCTTTGCAAGTCCTTTCCAAACGAAGAGCGCCATATTCATCTCACTTCCATCTAATATTATGATAGTGTCACTTTTTATTTGTTCAAGAATTTAATATTTGCTGTGAGACAGAGGTTTAATTTAATTATCTCATGGGTGAACTAATTGTCTCAACATCATAAATTAAATGGTATAGCCTTTCTCATCTTTGAAAAAGTTCCCTTCTCACATAGAGGTATTGGTTCCTGGAGTTTCCATTCTGTTATTTTGATCTATTGGTACCTATTTCCATAGTTCATTGTTCTAATTCCCTGGTTTTGTAATTCATTTTAATGTCAGATAAGTCAACACTCCATACTGCCTTTCCAAAGTAGTCTTGGGAAAAATCTCGACATGAATTTGAATGATCTTTGTTATATACCAAAAAGAAATTCCACTGGAGGTTAACTAAAGTTGTGTTAATGGCATAGATAATATAGAAAAATCTAAAATGTTTATAGTTTTGAATATTCCCATTCAGAGATGTATAGGTCTAGCCATGTAGTCCTCTCTAATTTTTCTTGGTAAACTCATCTAATTTTTCTCAAATGTGTTTTGCATATTTCAAAGACATTTTATATTTTTGGATGCTGTGTAAATTGTAATTTTGCTGTTGTATTTTTTCTCTGTTCATTAATCTTATACACAGTTACTGTACTAAATTCTTTATAAATTCTAATCATAATTTTGTAAATGTGGATTTTTTCCCAGAAAAAAGGATACATTTTCTCGCCTTTCTAAAATTTTGACTGTTTTTTTTTTTTGTTTACTTGTCTCCTTGCAATGACTAGATCTTACAGAAAACAGCATCACAGTATATATAATATGTGAGCATCTCTGTCTTAACTCTAAAAGTAAAAGGAAAGTCTGTAAATGACATTGGTTGGTAGTTTGAGCTAGTTCATATGTATTACATAAAGCCAGCGTATCCTACTTCACACTAGGAACACTACATTAGCAGTGACTTAGGAAGTTTATCAGCACCTTTTCTACATCTATGAAGCAGTCCCTCACCTTTGGACTGTCATTGCTTCTGCAGATTGCTTGAGTGTGGTTTCTACAGTTGACGTGTGAATGACATGGGGGTTGGTGGCTCCAAATCCCCCAGAGTCAAATACCTGCTATAGCTTTTGACTTCTCCATAACTTAACTGCAGACATCCCTTAGCATCCTGGGAATTTATTTTTACAATCAACCTATGTCTGTTATTAGTTGACCCCATAAATTTAATGCAGCAGAGAGAGCAATGCCCCTGGGGAGGCAGGTAGACTCGCACAGTTCAGGTCATGTTGTCCGAGGGTCACTGTACATCCAGACTCCTGGGTACACATCCTGGCGTTGCTGTTTACAAGATGTGGTATTTGCAACAAATTACTTCATATTTTTCTATCTTGATTTCTTCACTTTCAATCAGGATCATAACAGTTCCTCAGTCAATTTGACCATTAGCTATTATCACTGTGATTATTGATATGCATATGAAATTCATTCTTCCAAAATGGTCACTGGATTCTGAGAACAAATCCTATTTGGTCAGGGTAGGGCTCTTTTAAAAACAAAAGCAGTGCTGGGTTTATTTGGTAATATTTACAGTTGTTGTTTGCATACGTTTTCATGAGACAGAGCTATCATTTCTAGTTTATATATTTTTATGTTATATGTTTTTATCCATGGTGACTCATTTTGTAAAATGAGTTGGGAAACTCTGTTAAATCCTATTTGCTACCTCATCTGCTTTATATCTGACATTATTATTATACCAGCCTGCTCTTTTGTCTTTGTTATTTCTGATATCCATTTGTCCAACAAATACCTATTGAGCACATACTGCATTCCAGGCACTAGTTTTATTTATTTGTTTGTCCTTTAATCTTTTTATGTTTCCTATGTTTTGCTTATTTTTTAAAAAACAAGTGTTAGTTGAAACCATCCGAGCGTCTTTGTATATCTATATTTAATATAACCTATTAATTATATTCAGGATTTAATTTTATGCTTAAATTATATTTAGTTTCTATTTATTATACAATGAGTCATGATTAAAGTGAATTATTTCAGTTTGTTTTGCTTTATGAATTAATACTCCTGTTTTCTTTCTTTGTTTTCTATGGATTACCCTATAAACTGCTATTTCATTAGCATCTTTCAATGTTTTATATTGTATTTCTTAAATCTCCTACAGATTACCTTTAATTTTTGAAGCATTTTAATTCTTCTTTCTCTAATTCCCAAATCTATTGAAATAATGCTTTTTAAATCCCAATATTCACTGATTTTAATTAATTTTGACTTCCTGTTTCCAGTTTCTCTTCCCATTCCTCTAACATTTTTTAGTTTCTCTAATTATGATGAGTGATTTAGAGCTGAATCAATTAAAAAACTATAGTCTTTAAAAATTTTTCAGATTGTTGACCGGGTTTTTTTAGCTTCTTGACCAATATAATTGCATTTATTTGATTTATCTATTGTTTATTTGGTTCCATGATTTCTTAAATTTTCTTTTATAGTTTCAGGAAACATTAACATTTTTATCTTGGGTTATTTTATTAATACTATATTTTCAAGAAATGTCTTTGAATGACTTGAATGACACGAACCTGAGTGTATTGTCTTGAAATGTTGTATACGCAAGAATCGAATACTCATGCTCTTGAAAGAACACTGTCCTGACTACACTCCATAAATAAAACTGGTTTCTCTTGTAATTATATAGGCATCGCTCCTCCATCTTTTGGTATCTGTGTTTTAGAAAAAGAGTCTGAGGGAGGCCTGACTTTGTTTCGTTGCAGAAAGCCTGTGTGCCGGCTATATCTCGGCTCACTTGTACTTTACCTTTGTCACTCACATATTTTATTTGGATAAATGTAGATTTCTTTCATTTTTTTCATCTGACAAATGGTGAACACTTTTCATCTATACTTTGGTTTTTAGAAAAATGTTCCTCAAATGTATCTTAATTATTTGTTTTGGTTTGCCTTCTGAAATTATCTGTGTGGGAGGATCTCTACTGCCTGCCTTACAACACTTTAAAACAAATTATTTTATTGAGGTAATACTGCCCTCCACCCTACCCGGGCCCTGGGTCTTACACCTGGGTCGTTGGGTGTTACACGTAACGGTCTGCACCTCAGCCACAAGGGTGCGCCTGCCCCGCACTTCTCTTTCCTGCATGCAGAAAGTTTCCAAAATTGGTCCTCCATGTCAGTGATTGAATTTTCTATGGTTTCAGTTCTGCTCTTTATTGAATCCTAAGAGGATGCTAATTATGCAAATGTTACTCTATCCCTTGCAATCTCCCTTTTTCTAAGTTACCTTCCTTTCGCTCTCATTTCTTCTTCCTTTCCTTCTGAGTTCTTTATTCATTCAGTCATCTTTTTATCTGTTCCTCTTCTCTGTGAATGTCTTCTTTCTCACGAATTTGACTTTTTTAATTCTGTGGAGGTACTGAAGCTTTCATGCGATTTCTGTGGAATCCTGAAATGGATCACTTCTAATGGGCTCTGGAGGAAGCCGTTCTCTTAGATGCATCCCATCCCCCACCATCCATACCCCTTTTTTCCCAGGCTTCCTGTTGGATTTAAATTCTTTACTCATTACTCAAAAAAAAGAGATCCAGTTCTACTCATTATTTGTCAGTAGACAGGTGTCTAGATGCACTTGTCCTTGTTGCTTGTTCACTTGGGTGACAGAAGACACAGGGTCATTAGGATTCACTCCCACCTAGAGTTTGTAGGAAGAATCCACCTGGTTCTCTTCAGCTGAGCGCACCTGCTAGTCCCACTGGCAGCGCCTCTGACATGCTGAACATATGGCTGGGATCAGTGCAAACTAGTTCACAGGTGTGCTGTTGCTGGGGCCGCCTCTCACCCACTGTGTCAAGGTGAAGTCAGTGTGTCACTGCTCATTCTGGTAGTAAGCATTGTGTACTCCAACTAAAGGACACTGCTTAACTTTTGTTGGCTAGATAATCTATAAATGATGCTTATTTATGGAAACAGTTCAGCCTGTTAAGCATATGTGATGTAAATGTGTGTACATGTACATGAATGTATGTATGCATATACATGTATATGTAATGGAATGTACCATGGTTAAAGTTTAGGATGAAGCATCATCAAAGCAAAATGTTCATGACAAAAGAGACCTACCAAAAGCTCAGCTCTCTGAGGGGGATTTATGAGCTTATAGAAAATCTTCCCTAGGTTCTTGGCATCATCTCATTAATCCAGTCCTCAGTCTCCTGCATCATCATGTGCAAATTCACTGCTCTTCTTTCTGGGTATATAGGTGTCTTAAGTATGTACATCTGTGTGAATGCACTTATTTACCTGTTCACAGCACATAATTCATAATTTATGATGCAGAGTGAAAAGGGATTAGTAAAACCACAGGCATGCTGCCTAAAATACTGCTCAGGATATATAAAAATAAAATGGAAGGATATATACTGTGAAAGTCTAATGTGCAGCATTCGCAGAAGAGGTGTCCAGATGATTCCATATCACATCTCCGTGGTAAAAAATAAATTGAAAAAAATATGTTGAATGGTAACTGATGTTAGACTCCAAAGCCCCTCTTTGAGATCCAAGCTTCTTAGTAAAACCCCAAATCTTTCTTCCTACGTGATTGGCTACTGACATCGCAGACCAATCAGCAGTGCTTATGGAGGTCCTGGAGTAGAAACCGGCAGCTCCAGGGAGAGCTGTGTGATGATAATCTGTTGCATTAGGTGACATGTGGCTGAGGGAGCAGTGAGTAGACTCGGCTAGAGCATGCAGCAAGAAGGCTAAGCCTTGGAGGAACAGAAAGGCACTGAGTTTTTTTTTGTTTTTTTTTTGCCTCTTCCAATTCTCTTGGAGCAGCAGGAAAAAATCTGGAGAGGGAGCTGAGTCTGGCTTTTCCTTCTGCTGGGAAAATGGTCCATCCTAGATACCTGTGTTTCCTCTTCTCAGAGAGGATTGGGGACATCGCTGGGTAGGTGTGAGACTGAACTCCAGCATCCGAACTTAATCATAATGAACGGATAGAAGGTTCCACCTGGACAGCTTGATCTGTAGCCCTACCTGGGGACATTCTTGTACAGTCCTTGGGACTTGAAGCTACTTTTTAAAAGAGATATAGGCAGGCTGTCATTTGACTTACCACTTTGTCTTCTGGGGCAGTGGCTTTTGTTAATAAATGATGATGCCAATGGGTTGTTTTGTACAGAATCGCTGTACACGGGGTGTTGGTTTCGCCTGCAGCCTGCTTCTCGAGAGCTCAGTATTAGGAGTCAGGCAATTTGGGTTCCATTATCTGGCCATGCCCTTTAGTAACTGCGACCTTAGACAAGTTTGTTAGCCACACAGAATCTCAGTTCCCTCAACTGTAAAATGGGGATTATAGTTGTGCCCACCTCTGGGAATTACTGCCACGATTAAAGGAGACAGCATATAAAATGCTTTGGTGCAGGGCCTGGCACTCACTCAGTAGGCACTCAAATGCTGCTACATTTATTAAGTCAAGGTGAGCAGACCAGTTCTTGTCTGTTCCCTCTGTGTATGAACTGTGGCATGTGGGACTCATGCCAGACTTCTGTCTCCAGGGCCTTGTGGAGACTTGACATGTGCATGACTTCTGAGACCCTTGCCCAGGTCCAGAGCAGGCACTGCAAGGTCATAGCTCTCAGCAGCGGCCACTGCCCCAGGCAGCAGTAGGGGCAGGGCTGGGGCACAAACTGCCAGCATCCCAGCTGTTGCTGCGTCTTTTCTTTTCTCCTGGTTGCTTACATATGTTATCGTTTGAGGCCCATTATCCACAGTGAAGCACTCTGAATGTTTAGCAACCCAGATGCTACTGCAGTCCTTGGTTGGAGGACTGTGTTGTTATGAAATGAATACTTTGCAGAAGAAAACAAGTGAAAGCTCCTATAGCTGCTTTCCTTGGCTGAAAGCAATAACCATTTGAGGCACGAGAGCCTGTGCTCAGTGGTTCAGCCCCTTGAAAGGTTTTTCTTGGGATAAATTGGTGCTTACAGAGTGAGTCTCTTCTCGGCAAGGGCACTCGGGGTGCTGGCTGTAATGAGCGAGGAGGAGGCAGGCACTGGAAGGAGGAGGCTCCTCTTTGATAAAGAATCAGAGGGAATTAGGGAAAGCAAAAATCAGAACAGAACATGGGAATGAGGAGATTGAAAAGGTGGGTCAGGTCTTGACTGAGAAAAGGAAGGGAGGACACTGCCCCAGGAAAGTCCGGAAACCTGGGGCGATGAGGTTCGGGGAGTGGGCAGCCCCGTGACCAGGGTCTTAACTACGGGAGAGACAGCTCTCCCATGACCAGAAGGAGTGGGTGTGAAAATGTGACAGAATGCCAGGAAAGCTCCCACATTTGAAAATCTTTGGCAGATCTTTTGTTTTTCTGACTCGAATAGTCAGAAGAGAGCATCAGACCGTTATGACAACGGTGAAGGCAGTTTCTGAGCGTGTTCTGAAGCAGCCTTCCAATCGACCTGCAGAAACGACCCAGTGGGTACAAACTCTTTTCAGCCTGACTGAGAAAACCATAAAGAGCAGGTGCAGTGTGCTGCATTGCTCATTCTTAGTGAGAAACCAAATCAAACCATTTTTGTAGTACCTGCCTTTTTGAAGGCCTAGTCAATTTACTGCAGATGAACTTTGCAGACATGCTTGCTCTTGGTTTACTCAGCGGCCAGCCATTCCTCCCACAGATATGTATCCAACAAATATTCACAGAATGACCTCTCTTGTGCCAGGCCCTGTTCTGGGCCTGAGGAACAGAGGTGGAGGCTTAAACAACTCTGCCACAACTTGATTCACACCTCTCTTTGTACCAGGCCTCAGCCCTCCATTCCATGTGATATTTCTGTCACATCTGCTCTCATGACAGTGCCGTGTAGATGACATCCCTGTTGCACAGTTGAGAAGACAGAATACTGAGTGGTTATTGAACTATCACTATAAGTGGAGAATCAGAAGCCAGAATTTTCACTCGACTTCTTCATCCCCTCTTGTCCATCTGGTTATTTGCAATCTGTTTTTTCTTCCTCCCTGGATTTGCCCTGTTTAGGTTGTATGTGCTCTCAGAGCCAATGGGCTGTGGCCATGGGAAGACATGGGGTGCCCATGTGTCTGCCCAGAGAGTCCCTTTTAGCTTTCCTGTGGTTGAGACCCTTCTCCTTAGAAGAAAACCCTTACCTGTCCCTTTCTCTCGTTCTTTCAGTACTGAACTATGAACTTTTCAGGGTGACAGTGGTCAGAATCAGCTCCTCTGTGCTGATGTGCAGGAAGTCAGCAGCAGCCTGTTATTAGACTTCCGTGCATTTGCTTTCTCTCTGGCACAAGGTCATCAACGTGTTGACGAAATCCCTCACTTTGGGCTCCAGCAGACTCTGTTAGACAGAGTTGGGGGTACATACAATTTCATAACAACGTGAGAATGTATTTCTCTGCCAGATCACAAATTCTTGGGCAAGCAAATGAATTATTTTTTATAAAGTAATCGTCAGCACTTTCTCTAAGCAGTGGGTTTGGGCTGAAGTTTTGATGATCTTTTATTCCATGAAGACTTCCTAAAGTTAAAGGTCCTTCCTCAGCCTCAAAGGAGACACCCTCACCGTGTTGGGATTGGGAGGTAGCCACCTGCCCTCTCTCTGGAATTTTGCAGTTGTCTTGTCTTAAATAAACCTACTCGAAGACTGTGTTTCCAAGCAAGTGGGATGGGTACTTTCGATGGGGATGTAGAAGACATGCAGTTTATTGGATTTTATCGGGCAACTGATTTGTTTCTGCCAGACGCTGATATGTAGCCCTGATGCCATGATTTCAGGCCTCGGGAGTATTCATGTTATAAACAACTTTCCATTGCTTCATCTGCTGGGAGGAACCTTAATTTATCACGTAGGTTTTAGAGTTGCAGTTTCTCATCCACTGTTTCAAAAATAAAAAAATTCGGCAGCTATAGGGAATGCATATCCTTTTTTAAAAATTCATTCTGTGGAATAAGAGAAAATTTATTCTACATTAACTTGATCCTGCCAGAAGTGAAAATGTTGCTTGATGGCCAGGACTCTCCCTTGGACTTTGATTAAGAAGGAACTGCAAAGATGGGCATTTCTTCTCTTACTATTTGTCTTCCAGGCTAGTCAGACAATGAAGGAAAATCTGTCTTGAGTACTTACAAGGGCTGGAGTTTTCTGGGACATAGATGTCTGCCCCTGGGACCCAGCTGTCTGCAGTGTGCTGTGGGTCACAGGAGGCCTGCACCAGGCGGCAGAAGGGAAGGCAGGATGGCCTGGGATCTTCAGCTTCAGACATATGTCCCTACTGTGTGCTCTTATATTTCAAAACAATACCCTTCCTAGTTTTTCCTTTTCTGATTATAAAAACAGAGCATGTTCTTCATAAAAAGTGTTTGAATATATGAATATACATGGAGAGGAAAGCAAAACTGACTCATAATCCCACGTCCAGACTTTGCTCTCATTCTGATTTGTAACCACCCTTTTGCTCCTAGCGCAGGCAGCTGCATTTCCACAAAACTGGGATCTTATTTGTGGGCAGCATTTTTGTCTGACACATGGTTTTTTTGTTTGCTTGTTTTTTGCTAAATGCTATTTTTTCATTCTTTATCATCCAAAAAACACAAAGAGGTCATTGTGATGTCATGAAGGTACAACAATGACCACACCTTGGGGTCCCTGCCCTCACTGAGGGCTCCAGGTGGGGGGCAACAGGCTTTAAATGATTGCATGAGTCATTGTTTACACCTTATCACATTGATGCTGTGATAAGAGCTGTGAAGGGGACGGATATGGGCTGTGGGACCCTGGCTATTCTGGCACCAGAGGCTTCCCCAAGGAGGTGGTCTGAGGCCGAACTGAGTGAGGGATGTGGTCGAAGCAGAGATCCTGGGAAGACAGGAGACAAGAGCAGGGGTCCCTGGTGCTGAGAGCTGAGCAGCATGTGGCTTCGAGAGGGAGGGAGTGGGCAGCACTGAAGATGCAGGAGCAGGTGACAGGGACAAAATCCTTGAGTTAAGGGTGTTGGGTTTATCCTAAGAGCAGTGACTTGATACAGCTTAGAGTCTTTGGTTGGTTTTTTTTTCATGATTTCTTTTTTTTTTTTCCTTTCCAGCTCCAGGTCTTGAACCTGGGTTCATGACTTTCATAGTCTGCACCTTAGAAAGTGTTTGCAGTTTTAAACTCTTGTGTGGTGAAGGGTGGGCTGTGGAATAGCTGTGAGAAGTTGCATTAGGAGGCTGCTAGAATAACCAAGAAAACGTGCTTGTGGTTTGAAATCACAGAGATGGGAGAAATGGTGAACTCTCTCATGTTTTCCTATGTTTGGGGGCACATTTATCCAAAACGGTGACACAGTGGACATAGAAAGTGAGAAAGGAGGCTTCTTGAATTGCTGCCCTTTGCACCTGGCCCGAGGCACTCAGGCTGAGACGGGAGCCTGGGAGGACCAGAACTCTGCCGCCAGATGATGGACTCTCCCTTTGATGTGCAGACTTGATGTGCCCCCAGGAGAGCAGACAGCATGTGGGCTGTTGGTGGTGCAGGACTGAGTACAACAGAGCGTGGGGGCTGAGGACACCCATCAGCAGCATGTGGGCAGCCAAAAAACCCACGAGTGGCTGACATTGGGGTGAGAGTGTGGAGTCTGGGGTAGGAGACCTGTGACCAGGCCTGCGTCGACATCCTTTGAACGTCTCCACAGGAGGATGCATGCACCTGCTGGCCTGCTGGCTCTGCTCCTTCAGGCCGAGTTTGCCTGCCTTCCGTCTGTCCGTCTGTCCGACAAGCTTTCTCCCCTCTGCTCTGTGGTCCCAGAGGGGAGTGGAAGCCAGCTCCTACTGGTTCCTGAGCGCTTTCTTCCCTCTGTGGGGGCTTTGTGAGCAGATTGTTGAAAACTGGCCATCCCAGGAGCACTCAGACCATGGTTTTGTGTTTGTTTTGCCTTTTCCAGAGAACTGTTAAATACCAACCGCCACATCACTGTTTGTAGCCAACCTCTGTGTTTGTTTCTAGAGCTATTTTGTGGACCATTTCCACTGGAATCCGAGAGGGAGACCTATATGTGATCACGCTGATCTCTCGCTTGAAAGTCTCAGATTTTGTTCTAAATAGCCAGCCCCTCTGCTAATGAGGGAGGGAACAAATGTCATGTTAGATGGGGATCTCCTTCAGACTCTGTGTGGGTTTCCCTTGCCGCCGTAACAAATTAACCACAAGCTTAGCTGTGTGTAATAGCAGAGATTCTTTACTTTCTTCCTTTCTCCCTTCCTCCCTCCCTCCCTTCCTTCTTTCAGGGAGAGGTGCAGGCAGGAATGAAGGAGAGCAGAGGCAGGAAGGCAGACAGGAAGAAGCACTTTATTATATTTAGTTGTTCATCTTGGTAATTCCCCCCCATCCCAGGATGTGAACAGAGATCCTTGAGATGTATGTGGGCCGCACCACCACTGTTAGGTACCAAACCGCTGTGCCACCAGGGTGTGCCCCACGGAGATTTCTCATCTCAAACTGACTGCAGTTAGGAGTCCACCAGGGCTTCAGTCTGTGTAGGGTCTTTCGAAGCCTAGACCCAGGTGGTGGTGGCCTGGGCTCTTGTCTGAGGTTCTGGAGGGATAACCCACTTTTGAATTCCTTCAGGTTGCTGCAGGGTTCAGTTCCTTGTGAAAGTGGAACTGAGGTCCCTGACTCCTTGCTGGCTGTCAGCAAGGGGACACTGTCTGTCCCATGTACGCACATGGCCCTTCCAGCCTCAGATCTGAGACTCAGCATCGCACACTTGTCATCTCTGACTTTCCTAGCACCAGCCGCAGAAAGCTCTGTCTTGAAGGGCTCATGTCTTCAGATCAGCCCCAGCTGGGTAAGCCCCACCTTCAGGGGAACTGTCCCTCTGCTGGTCCCCTCAGGCTGTCCTAAAAAAGCACCAGAAACCAGGGAGCTTAAAGCCGTGGAATTTTATTGTCTCCAGCTCTTGACACAGAAAGTCGAACCAAGTTATCAACAGGGCCTGTCTTCCTCTGCAGCCTCAGGGAGGACCCTCCTTACCTCTTCCAGCATCTGCCACCCCGCGCACTCCTTGCTGGGGCAGCGCAACCCCCATGTCCACCTCCTTCACACTTTCTTCCCTCAGTATCTATGTGTGTCCAGGTCCAAATTTCCAGCTTCTCATGAGGCCACCAGTCATGTTGGTTTAGGGGCCACCAGAATGACCTCTTCTTAACTCGATTGCATCATCAAAGACCCTATTCCCAAATAAGGTCACTCTCACCAGCAGTTAGGACTACAACATGTCTTTTTGACATACTCGGTTCGTAACAGTGCTGTGACCATGCATAGCATAATGACAGAAATGGTAGCGCATCCTAGCCACAGGTTCCAGGGATTGGGGCCTGGACATTTTAGGAGATGGGGCACCCTTTGAGAATTGTTTACTCATGTCTAAAGAGGCCCTTAAAGGAATTGCCTCATTTGCAGAATTACCTGAAAATAGACCCAGGCCATCCAGGGCCCCTCCTTGGAAGGCCTCCGTTCACACTTGTCTCTCCCTCCTCCGGTCCCCAGGATATTGTTGTCCTCCCAAACGACTGTCTGTTGAAGGGTGCCGCCCTCTTTCCCAGGCAGCTCAGTGGAAACACACCACACAGGCAGATTCAGGTTGTCGGTATGAGATGTAAGAATTGGAAAGAACTCTCCTTTCCTTCCAACATGGCCAGTTTGGTGCTCCTGTCAGCAGCAAAGGGAACTGTGAGCCTTTTGGGTTTTGTTTTCTTAAGATTGAAACACATCTCAGAAATTGCTCCCCGTTTTCTTTGGCGTGGTGCTGCCTGGCAGAGGCATTCCTTCCTCTGACTGCCCAACGTGCCCCACTCTGCCACACTCGGGAGCTGCATGTGTGGAGGCTGGAGGCCTCTCCATGCCCACCCATTGGCTGTCCGCCTCTCTTTTCATCTTCCCTGCAAGCATCTTCCCCACAGTGAGCAATGGCCAGAATCACAGGGCACTTAGAGGCCCCCTTTGATCTCCCCTCCTCGAAATGTCCAGCAAATTCCGATGTTGCAGCACATAATTGTATGGAGCAGAGAGGAGCCTGGCAGGGGTCTGGAGGGCGGGATGGCTTCCCAACTGTTTGTCCAGTGTGTTCTCTTCTATTCAGTTTCCCTTGGAGAATTTAATTATGCTAAGTTATCATCTGATCGTCTACTTTAGCCAGAAAGGTTAGAGAGTAGAATCAGTCATTAAGAAATCCTTTTTGGAAATGATTTTGGTTATTTTAGCAGCTTTTATATCCTCAAAGGTTAACAGGTTAATCAGCTGGATTTTTTTTTAACATGGCTATTTTGTGAAATAGCCTGAGAGTGCAAGATTGAGAAATGAACACCTTCATTATTTCATGGTTCTGCAGGCTAATCTTTGCACCCCAAGATGACATGACACTCCCAGAGTCAGGAGGTTATGCCTTCTTGCTGCTGAGGCAAACTTACAGGCATGTACATTCCTGCCTCTGGCATCAAAGCTTTGCATTATAAGTCATTCTAAGAAGACAGGAGTGGGAAGGGATTCTTCCAATGGAGGGAATTGAACCCGCCACCTTGGTTTCCTTCAATGGCAGAGTCACACAGCATGAGAAGCCAAAGACCTGGATTTGGGATATATGAGCAGGCGTAAACTCTGAGGTTCATTATAAAGCCCAGGACAAGTCAGCTAACCACCCACCATAGTCTTACGTCTTACTCTGCAAAGTGAAGGCTCAGCTTCTCTTGCAGGGACATTGACTGGGTCACATGAGCTCACAGAGGTTTAATGTGTGAAGGTCATGCGGAAGAGGAGCCTGGAGAGCCAGACCCTTGAGAAAAAAGACCCTCAACTTAAGACAGAGCCTTTGGAACACACTCCTTCTCTGTTCCTCTAACACAGCAGACTCTTCCTCAGTGGTCTACATGTCTATGAAGCACCCGTGCACCCAGCCTTTTGCCAACCCATCAGGGTGATAAAAAGGAAATATACCCTCTGACCCACAGCCCTTTGAGAAGGCTCACACAGAGTAGACTCAAAAAGCAGTGGTTGATAGAATAAATGAATGCCAAACAAATTGCAATGAAACAGAATTTGTTCCTGCCTTTGCAGAATGCCATCTGCTAACGTGTGTGTCATGGTAGGTGGGAACTGGTAGAGATCCTGGCTGCCTTGAGGAGTTCAGAGGGGTGCATGGAGGCGTGGAGAGGGGTGGCCTTGGCAGCTTGTCAGAGGCCCCAATCCCCAGCACCCTATTAACCAGTGAGTCTGTGCCCAGTCACGGAAGGAATTTAAAATCATGTAAGAGTGTGCTTCACTGAAGCAAACATAAGTTGTCACTGTTATGAATAGCAAATGTTAAGCTGAACTGAAACCCTGGGAGGTTGTTTATTCCTAGGTTTGAAGTGGGAGAAGCAGTTAGTAATGGCAATTTGTGGACACCTCTCCCAGAAGCTCCAGTCCCATAGGATCAAGTGACAGTGACTCAGATCCAGAACTAAGTGAGTCTTCCACCTGTGTTGCGAGGGGAGTCCTCCCACCTCTTCCAGGCCCTGGCAGGGCCCAGTGATGTGTGTAACCACAAGAAGTCTCTGTTCAAATAGTCAGATTCCCCCAAAGATTTTGACAAAGACTTGACTTCTGATTTTGAAGGTACTTTTCACAGTTTCAAACCAGCCCTCTCGGGGCCAGATTAGACAGGGATGTAATAAGAAGTGCCTGTGTGTGACTTTGAAACATGGCATGAGAGGTCTGACATTCAAGCAGTCTGCAACCATTTGACAGCACTGGACATTTGCAGCAGGGATTCATTCAACTGGTCACTGCGCGTGCCACACGAATTGTTAAATATTTGGAAAACTACCTGTGGGTATAAGTAAAATGTGCAAGTACTGTGTGTGTGTGATGTGCTGCTGATGAAAACCTTCTGGGCTTGGGGTGCTCCAGGAGTTCCTGTGTTCCATCAGATGTCCTTGTGTACTGAGCGTGTAGGCATTTCCTGCAAACAAGGGAGACACGTGTTGACAGAAGAAATGGAAATCGTTTCCCCTGGACCCAGTCCTCACAGGCACTGCCCCGAGCTCCGTCTACCGCAGAATTGCCCAGGACCTCCCCTTCCGCACTGAGGAAGAGCCTTCCCAAGAGGTGGCAAGGCTCAGAGCTCTGCACTGAAAGCAGAGCTGCAGTCCTGTTTCTGCCTCTTACGTAGTGGTGTGACCTTGAGCCAGTCACCTTCCTTGAGTCTCCTCTCCTGTAAGAGGGGTATAATAGAGCTGCATCATAGCGGGGTGGGCAATCAGAAGAATATGCATAAAGCTCTTAGAACACTGCTTACCTCATAGTCCAGCCTCAATAAATGGTCATCCCTCCCGCTGCTCCTATGATTGCTGTTGTTTGCTGAGGGGCCGGTGAAGAAAGCTCTGCTCCCCTCAGCTCTTTTCTCAGCCTGAACCCAGCTGTACTGAGACTTGTGTCTTATCCCCACTCATCAGGCCTCTTTCCCTGACTTCCTGTTGTGGGAGACGTAGTCCTCTTGAATCTAAGAAAAGGTGGACTGTGTCCCTCACATCCCGACTCACCAGAAGGCAGGCAGACAGGGATGCTGAACTGAAAGCCTCTGACCTGGCCCCTGGGGCTGGAGTCCACAGCACGCTGACATCCACCATCTCTGATAAACTTGAACACGATCCACACTGTGATCCCAGAGGAGTCCCTGGGTCTGCCTTCTCTGCCCACCAATTTCTTTCCCTTGCTCTTTAAATAGAAGGCAGAATAGAGCATAGTTAAAAAAAAATTTTAGGAAGGAAGGGAGAGGAGGAAGAAGCATTTTTAAAGAAGGGAAAGGAATGGGAAAGAGAGAGGAAAGGGAGAGGCACCCTTATTTGTTTTGTTTCTCTACCCTGGTCCTAGGCTCTGAACCTGGGTCCTTGGGCTTTACGCGGAACCACACACCAGTGTCCCGACCACTGGAGCCACAAGGGCATGTCCCAAACTTTTTTAGGATGCTCCCAAGAAAGCCAGACTTAGAGAAGGGTTTGGGGGAAGGTGATCGCATGAAAGAATTTGCCCCAAAGGTACTTCTGCTGAACCCACACTCAGTGATCTGCACTCTGGGCTTGTCTGTGACTTGCAGGGTCTGCATGGCACCTGGCCTACCCACTGATGCCATCAAGAGGCGGTTGGGAGTGAGTTCAGCTCTCCCCTAATATTCCTCAGCACCTCCCTTAATAAATGCACACTGAGTTAGAGCAGTGGATGGGCTGGGCAAATCGGGCCCGCGGACACATCCTCAGGAGGCTCCCCTCCAGGACAGCTGCTGCCCTCATTCCTCCTCCGTAAGAGCATCCAGAAGTACTGCTGGCATTTATGCACATGCTCTCATCTCTCTTCCAGGAGGCAATATGTGAGGAAGTTCCCCTCCCCAGGACTCACCCTTGTGGTGTTGCTTATTAAGATGGCAACACAGAGGCTGAGGAAAGCTGAGATGATTGTTATATTCTGTACATCAGTCATTCTTTTAAAGAAGTAAGATAGTTTGTCTTTGAAGGCCCTTCCCAATTTTCTGAATCGTTTTTGGATTTCATAAATGACCACTCTTCCCTCCCTGCAGACTCCATCCATGCCAACCCGCCAGCTTTTTATTGGGGGCCTGCTGGCCTGCTGCACGCGAGATGCCGCTCCTGCAGAGCAAGAGGGGAGCAGGCGCAGAGACAGCTCCCAACTCAGGGGGCTCCTGGGACTCTACATAGTACATCGTGCAGCCCAGAAGGCCAGGTGCCCAAGGTGGCAGAGCCCCTGGGACAGAGGCTGAGGGGAAGAACTGCAGAGGAGGAGGTGGGAGCTGGTCGAGGGACAGGTGAGGGAAAAGGGTTCAGTGGGCAGGGGGCGGAGGTGCGACAGGAGTCAGGGCTGCAGGCACAGAGGCTCCCTTTGGAGGTGCAGGTAGGGAGTCCTGCACCGTCCCACAGGCCGTGCCCAGGAGCCAGTGAGGCCCCGAGCAGAAGAGGAGGGCGTCAGTGCTGTGAACTGCCGGCGGGGAGAAGGGATTGCAGTGAATCACCCACTGGAAATGGGTTCAGTCTCTCCTCCAGCCTCTGCTCCTCTGGAGCATGCCCAGTCTGAGTGCAGGTGCCCAGTGTCTGCATTTCCCGGAGTGGCCTTGCTGTCACTTCCGTTGTGGGGCCTCTGTGTGAAGACTGTGCCGGCGGCACCACGTGAGAGAAGGGAGGGCGCTCGTCTGCAGGTCCTGGGTTGATTCATAACCTCATTCAGCCACCATGGATTTTTGCCTGTGACCCAGTGAAGAGCTTCCTAAATTCCTCTGCTGGGAGGGCCAAGAGGCCAGGTGTGGAGAAGCTAAATCCCTGGGACTTTTCGTCTGGGACTTTACAGCTCTGCAGACCTGAGCATGGGAGCGGGCTGGCATGAGACAGAGACATGGAGTCACCAAGGAATGGACAGTGTTCTTCTTTGCAGGTTAACATCTTAGAAATCAGTCAGCATTTCAAGCCACCAGACTTCTTGGTTCAAATGTTTGCACACATGCAGAAAGTGCATGCCACCCCTGCCCTTGTTTCACACAATTACAGCATTTCACTAAAGAAGTTAAAGAGATACGGTCCTGGTTTTGCAAGCATGAGCGGTAGAAGATAATGGTGAAATAAGCGGGCAGGGGTGGAGCCCATGTCCTGAGCTCTTGGTTCCATGCCCCGCTTCCTGCTCCCAGCCGTGGGACTCCAGCACACCCCCCGTCCTTTTCCTCTGACATCAGAGAACCCTGAAGGAACCCAGAAGACCCCTGTGCAGAAGACCCCATCCCGAGGCCACAGCCTGTGCCAATGCTCATGCTGACTTGAAAGGAGAAACTTCTCGGCACTCAAATCCTGCAAGTCCTGGTTTAAGTATCTTTCTAACCACGCAGTGGTCAGTGTCATAGCCCAGGCACAAGTGGAGGCAAGACAGGCGTAGTCAGAGACAGGTGCTGGCACAGTGCAGGGGACACATGGTAGCTGCAAAGCAAGCTGCAGAAGTGAACCGGGGTCAGTAATTTAGAGCCAGCCCCCACCTCCCTCCAGCACTGCATTAGGCCCCGGGGAGGTCTCAGGAGCCGGGCAGGGGCTGATCATTGCTGTCGGCTGTGATGGTCTGACTTCTCCAGGTACTCCCGGAGGTTCTCGGTTCCCTCTTTGTAAAAGAACTGGAGACACACAGTGCCCTGGAGAAGGGACTCCATCCCAAATAATTATATTTAGAATGAAACCAGTTTTGCCATGTAAAGGTCACAAACTTGGTTGTTTGGATTATTTGCTCCCCCCCACCCTCTTAAAGATAGCCGCAAGAGTGCCCATTTAGGGTGTGATGTGTGGCACTTCCCGACTCCTTTCATGTCCCTCACGCATAGGAACTGCTGCCTTGTAGGTGTGACCACCATGTGTCAGAGCGCCTTGCCCCAGCACCCACAGGCACAGTGGGCAGCCTGGAAACCAGCCATAGGGTTTCTCGGAACCCTCACTGCCCCTGAATCATTGGTGCCACAACTGATGTCCCCCGCAGACACGAACACCCACGGAGCCTTGCACTCGAAATACATTGGAGGCGTTTTGGATGCCCTGCCAGCACAGAATACACGGAGAGGCTGTGTGTCACCCAGGACCCAGTTGCCATCTCAGCCTCGCTCGTTTACAGCCATTCTGGTTCCCATCAGCTGCAATCCCTCCATCTCAGCCAGTGTGTGAGCGGGCTGGCGTTTGTATCAATCCTTCTCAAACAAGATTCCAGCTGCTTGTTTCACTGGACAGATTCCTGTCAGGACGCTCTGGGCCAAGGCCAGAACCATCCTGTCCGCTTTGTTTATTCAGCATGGATATGTTTAGTTTTCCGCCTCAGAGCAGAGACAGTTATTTAAGCCTCACCAGTCAAAATATTTACTAAAAGTAACCTGCAGTTCTAGGGCTGAGAAGAAAACACACAGCTCACTTTCCAGGTTGATCAAAGCATCGGCATCAGACGCGTTGGCACGTCACAGCCATCAGGTGGCCCTCTGTGCTGGGGAGGGGTCTGTTCATGAAACGTCTCACCGGTGGGCTTTGTCAGGGCTCCGGTCGTGGGCCTCCTCTTTTTAAATATGTGAATGGAAATAAATGCGTGCGTGAACCAGCCCATGCTCTTCAAAGGGACTTCAGGATTTCATGGTTTTCAGATACGATTTAGCCTTACGGAATTCAGACAGAGTTGATCAAAATCTATGCTAGGAATCCCATAAGGTCTAAGGACGCAGTTGTTGAACATTTTTATCTTCAAAAACTACTACCTCTCTGTGTATTGTCTGCTGGCAGAGTAACCAAAAATATCTACAATGCATTTCGAGTGCAAGTTTCTGTGTGTGTGCATGTCTGCAGGGGACATTAGTAACGACACCAGTGATTCAGTGAACTCACTCTCATGCCATGCTGGACTTGGAAGGCTTTCAAGGAAATTAAATGGCACATTTGTACAGCACAATGTTGTGAAAAAGATATCACTACAAGCATCAGCTTCTGCAGGCTAACCTAGCATCTAGGCCCTAGTGGCAAGTAAAAGTTGCAAGACTGTCACATATGAAATCTTTCATCACCCTGACTCTAGGGAAGTGGAATGTCTTCCTTTTCTCTCTCTGCTGTTGTTTATATTATTATTAAACACATAGTGGCCCCTTATGTGTAACCTTTCTGTTCCCCAGTTTCCTTAACTATACAAGGGGTAGTAAGTGCTGTATCACAAGGTTCTGTGCTTAGAACAGTTTCTGGCACATAGTAAGTCTCCTGTATGCTAGATCTCTATAATCCATGGTTGATGTCTTCTTTCATGTAACTTTGAGTAGTTTGAAATAATTTCCCAGGGGCTAGTTTTTACCTCAAATGAAGACAAATATTAACAAACAGGTTTAAAAGATTCAGTTTCTGGCAGAAGGATGTCTAAGTTGTATCAGATTCCTCCACTCTCCCTGCTTCAAACATATAAATGTTAGATAAAATACTACTGGGAAAATGTTTGTTTGATTGCTTAAAGATGTGGCTAAATCTGAAGCTAAGGACATTCCTCTGTGCCCAAAACGAAGAGCTCTCTTAAAGGCAGTATCAGTGAGCAAGCTGAGGTCATGGCCCCTGCAATTTCAAGGAGCATATCAGACCCAATAGAAGCATTCAGAGCTAGCAGCAGAGCTCAGACACCTGTGCCGAGGTAGCAAGTGTGATCTGGACCTGCACAATCCATAAAAACCCCTACATAAGGCCAAGACCTGAAGACACTGTCCTGGACTAAGGAAATGTTGCCTTTTGAGTCAAGAAAGTGGCAAATCATTTATGATCTTGTGGCATTTGCTCTGTATCTAGGCATGGGATCTGAGTTTATAGTACTTACATGGTGACAAAAATTCTAAATCTAGAAATTAAAGGTAGGCCCCACCACATCAGTAAAACCACTAGTGATCCTAGAGTAAACACATGGACTTCTTTCATGGCAGAATGTATGGTATACCCATGGGGAAAAGAAAATCCCAGCCTAAAACATAAAATTTCAAACCACAAGGAAGTAATTTGCTATGAGGAAGAGACTAACAAACTCAACGTATTGAAGGGCTAGTGACTAGAATTTTCACAGAGTAAAAGCAATGTAAGAGTGACTTTAAAAATTCATGTTCAAATGATAGGATAGTAAAAAAATTAGAATTATAAAGAAATAATTGAGGAAAAGCACAAGTAAATTTGGAAAAGCAGGATTTCTAGAAATAAGTCATTAAAATTAAAAGTTCGATAGACAGGTTAGAAAGCATCTGAGACATAGCTGAAGAGAGAATTATGGAACTGAAAGATAGCTCTGGGGAAATTATCCTGAAAAGAATTCCAAGAGACACAGAAAAGGAAAAATAAAATAGATGTTGAGAGAGAATATTAAGCTATCGAGATGTTAAGAGATGTTAAAAAATATTGTTTAGAGTTTTGAAGCGAGAATAAAGCAGTCCAAGAGGAGCATATAGCAGGGATGGTAGAAGGAATAATGAAAGTGGCCATGGCTCAGACTTTTCCAGAACTAATGGAAAACATACAATTCTTAGACTAAGGCAACACACTAAATCCTGAACAGGATAAACACAAATTATCTCAGAGTGAACTGCAGAATACCAAAGTTAAAAAAGTAACTGAAGAAGCAAAAATTAGTTACAAAGGAATGAGTACTGATTGGAAAGTTTTCAGCAGCGGATGTCAGCATTCAAATAATGTCTTCCAACTTATGAGAGAAAATAGTCAATTTAGAATTCTATTCAAGAATATACTTCCTGACAGAAATCTGCAGGGTTATTACTCACCATCTCTTCCTGAATGAACTCTTACAGGTATAGTTAAAGCAAAAGAACCCAGAAGAAAGTAATTGAGTACACAAATCACTGGCAATAAAGGAAGTAGGCAAACATATGTGAGCATTGACTGTAGAAAAAGAGCAACAGTAAAATGACAATTTGGGGGTATTTAAAGCAAGATGGAAAGTGATAATGATGACCAGTACTAGAACACTATGTGGTTTTTGTGTAATAATAGGCCTTCATAAACTTTAGATTTTAAGTCAAAATGCCTATCAACAATTCATTAACCTGTAAAAGAATAGAAAGAGAATCCAATCCACAGTAGAGTTGGTAAAAGGGACTGGATAAATAACAACTACTTCAACAGAAGGCAGGAAAGTAGACAAAATGAAACAAAATAAAAGTGTAATAAGGTATATGAATAGTAAAACATAAATACAGATACAAAGTAAGATGGCAAAAAGAATTCTGAATATATCAGTAATTATTAATGGACTGGATTCATCTGATAGTAGCACTTCTTGAATTAAAAAACTCTATAGAGATGTGCTATTTACAAAAGTCATATCTAAGCATAATGACCCAAAATTTGAGATAGGAAGTTTTCTAGTAAATACTAAAGGAAAAATGCCTTATAGCATTAATAGCAAAATATACAAACCAAAAAAGCATCATTGGGTTTACTGCACACTAAGAAACAATTCACTGAAAGTCATAGTAACTGAATCTATATGTGCTTAACATAGGTACTAAATTAATATAAAGCAAAGCCTAGAGACTTAGGGGGGAAAATTAGTAAATTCACCATCGTGGTGAGAAATTTTAGCACATAGTTCATATAATGATATTTCACAAGCAAAAAAATTCATTAAAAGTTAGACATTTAAAAATGAAAATAAACTTAACCCAATTATCATATGTAAGCTGTATACCGAATATACATTCATTTAGATACAGTTGCAAAAATCAGGCATCTTATAGGCTACAATAAAGCTTTAGCAAATACCAAGTAACTCATAGACCATATCTTTTTATCAATATGCAATAAAATTACGTCTAAACAAAAAGCCCGTTACAAATGCATGCCCTTAGAAACGTGAAAATAAACTTCTAAATAGCTCAGGGGGCAGAAAAGAAGTCATAATGAAAATACTGAATGTTTAGGACTGAACAATAATGAATTCATATATCAAAGTGTAAAGGTTACTTAGAGGTGATAGTTGGAGGGAAAGTTACAGTCTTCAACGTAATGCTGGAAAATTAGAAAAGTTGAAATTAAAGAGCCAAGAAAGAACTCAATAACTTTGAAAAATCATGAGGTAGAAATGAATAGAAAATAAAGAAACAATCATGGTAATCATCCAATCAAAGTCCAGTAAGATTGATAATAATAATTCTTATATGCCAAACACTGTTCTATGTGCTTTATGTATTTTAATTCACTTAAGGTAAAAAATGCTTGCAGTAGATAGGTTTATTATTTCATTACACAGCTAATAGCATCCTCTGAGACCCAGTGCTTCTATTCTAGAACATGACTGCCTTCTCTTCTCAGAGCACCATGTAGATTTTTTTTAAAGGAAAGGTACAGGCAGGAATGAAGGATGTTTTAAAACAAAAAACAATAAAGAAAACCAAAATTTCATGAATGAGAAAAGGAGCAAAAATATGAGAGGTGACTCATGCAAAAATTACAGGGCTACCAGGGCAGGTAAAAAAAAAAAACTTAAAATGGGAAGAAACAATCTTGTCCGAGAAAAAAAAGTCTTGTACTGAGAACCTGGAATGAGGTGATGTTCCTGGCAGTTGAGGTTAGCATAGAAATGACATCGCCTGGCAAAAAACAGATCTGGAAGAGATGATGTCACTGGTTGCCGCCTTCAGACTAGAGTCCTGCTTTCAGAGCAGAGATAAGACTCTGACCTGGACCCTGTGTATGAGATTCTGTCCAGATGTCAAGATAAAAGATTTTCTGTCCATTGTAAACCCACAGGCAGAGCCTCAGGTCCAGAGAGCCACCCTGGGCAACATGAAGCTAAAGAGCTAGACATTATTTGGGTGACACATGACATGTTAGAGTGTGCTGTGTGTGCTCTAAAAAGGATAGCCTCCTCCTGAACCATTGTATATCCCTGAGAGAGAGAGAGTGTGTGTGTGTGTGTGTGTGTGTGTGTGTGTGTGTGTGTGTGTGTGTGTGTGTTCTGAAAATGTCCTAGAAGCCTTGGCCCAAAGTTCTTCTAAGGATCATGGGCAAAATCTGAGATAATAAAGCCATCTGGTGGGACCTAGAAGACACTCAAGCTTTCCTCACTTGGAGAATGGAGGCTCTCCCTCCATGCCACCTAAGATAAAGACAATGAAAGTCTCGTACAAACAGCCATGGGTACAGGTCAGTTAGGTTCTCTCATGCCGTATCATACTTGGCCATCCCAATGCTCAGGACAATGAGAGTTTCTGAACTGGAATCTGGTTTCTGGACTAGGCAGGTAAGTGTTCACAGAAGGTTACTTGAAAGCGGGCTATTCCCGAGGGCCCACCCTTTCATTTCAGAGGTTCAGAGTTTGATGTTTCTCTTAAGAGGTTTGGACACTGCTGGACCTGGTCCTCCTTCGTGGCAGGACAGGACTCAGAGGAATGAGGGGCCAAATACCCAGCAGTGCCAGTTGAGCATGTTAAACACCTCCTGTGTGCCCTTCCCAGTTCCTCAACCTGCTGCCCAGTGAGGGTTTGGCGAGGTGACCCTGGGGAGATGGCCTTTGGGCACGCACAGCCTCAGGAGCTTCAAAATTCCAGGCTCTGTGAGTCTGACCAGCAGTCTCCAGCAGGAAGACCGGAGTCCAGAGGGGCAGGGTTGGGACTCCAGAGCCATGGATGGGGTGAGCTGCCTCGCTTGGAAGTGGGGAACATCTAGGACCTATGAGATTAGGGTGAAGGTAGGTCCCCCAGGGCACACACAGCTCATTCATGACCTACCACCCTCTATCACACTTTATCCTCAAGGAAGTTCTTGCTTCATTGTTTTCATTTTCCTCAAGAATGAAATTGATAATACTTTGTAGGGGAAAGTTTCTTCCAAATCTATAATTTTAGTAACATCTCTCATAAATATATCATCTCCACCCTATACATGGAGGGAAATGCTTCATCATCAATCTGTATCGATATATTACCCAAAAAATGGCCTCCCACATGGTGGTCTTATTTCTCCTGGCCTTTCAGAAACCCTAAATAACACGAGATATTTATATCCACAAAGAATGATAAAGCAGCAGTTAAAAACCATGTGCGGTGTATATATGTATGTGTGTGTTTGTGCAGGGCGGTAGATGTTTCCGTTTCACCTCTAGTCCTCCCAAACACGGTGTAGGAAGAGAACTGAATTCTGGTTCCTTAAGTTTGTGTCTTGTGAGAAGCAACCCCTGCCCTTCTGAAACATCATAAACACCCCATGTGTAAAATGATAGTGTGCTGTATGATTTATACAAAGTTAAGACAGTAAATTCTAAAAGTTTTCATCGCTAGGAGAAATTTTTCTTCTCCTTTTATTGTATCCATATGTGAAGATGGATGTTAGCTGAACCTAGTGTGGTAATCATTTCACAATATATGTACATCGAGCCATCTAGCTGGATGCCTTAAACACATGCAGTGATGGATATCAATTATTTCTCAAAAAAAACTTGAAAGAAGCCAGTTTAATAGCAAAAAAAAAAAAACCAGAACCAAAAAACAAATGATGGTGTTGGACTGGACCCTGGTTCTCGGACCTAATATCCTGGGCTTTGTCCTAAAAATAGTGAATTCGAGGCCCAGGTTGGGAGGTGGCCCTTGGCCAACAACTCTTAACAGCAGAGCTGGGTGTCTGTGGGATTTCCATTGGCTCTGCCGGGGGCCAGTCAAGCTCAGCATCTGGTTGGCTTAGCTCCCCAGAGATGGAGAGAGATGGTGAAGGGGGTCGTGTGCCCACAGAGCAGGGAGCAGTAGCCTCCTCTCCTTTACCAAAATCCAGCGTCAGGCCTGTGCTAAAAACGTTGACATCGCCAGCACAGGGCACACTGGAAACTACCTGACAAGGTGCCAGTTTCACATTTAATAGTGAAAACCCAAGGCTCAGAGACAGTCGCTTAGCTGAGGTCACAGAGATGGACCTACAGCAGAGCAGTTCACCGAAGCAGAGACCTGCCGTCATGTATCTACGGCCCCCCCATGAGTAATGCTTCACCTCAGAGCGGCTCATGCTCCATCATCGGCTGGGAAAGACGGTGACAGCTCAGCCTGCAGAAGGAAGAGAATTCCAAACAAGCAGCAGCACACATCGCAGTCCCTGCCCTTGGTCCTGCGTGACTGTCTTGAGATTGGCAGCCCAGGGAGTGACGCCTGCTGAGCGCCATGGACAGGAGACCCAGAGTTCTGTGTCATGGGTGCAGACGGCAGAATGCCCCACAGCAGAGTATCCTCTTAGGCGGCAAACTCACAGGGTACTTTTGAAAGGTACCAGGAGCATGTTTGCCGTCTGCCTGCTCTGCATGGCCTTGGACAGCAGTTCTGTGTCATTGGCTGGTGTATTGGATTTCCAGGTCAAACCCAGTCTCCCCACACAGCTGCTGTCCCGGGCAGTGTCAGTGTACTGCAGTCCTGGACAAAGCCCTGTTCCCGGGGACGGGCATCAGGAAGGTGGGGCAGAGGAGCACTACCTCCTCCCTGCTACTGGCCACAGAGCTGGGTGGAGTTGGGGTGTCTCTGTACTCTTTCAGCAGCAGGTCAATCAGCTGCGAAGGGTTCCCTGCACTATGGTTGCTTTCTGAGTGCAAGCCAGTGAGAGTAACTCATGTGGGGTGATGGATTTTTTGTAGAGAAACACATTTTTCTTCAACTTATCTCTTCAAAAACACTTTCAGACGTGGTTGATGATTGAGGTAGTTTTAAAGAAACTGAAGGACAGAACAGGGGAGGGAAATGCTTGCTGGAATTATGTCCCTTTCTCCTGTTCCTTCAAGAAATAAATCAGTATCTCTCCCTCCCTCTCTCTCACCTCGGTCCCTCAATCTCTCTGTCTCCCTGTGTGTCTCTAAAGGTTTTCTTGAGGTCTCTCTCTTGCCTTCTCTTGGCTTCTCTCCCCATCACTACTTCCTCCCTTCCTGTCTCAGTCTCTCAGGTGGACACACACACCCTCTTCTTACCCCCCACTCCCCCATGTTTTACCGTAGTCACATGGAAGCCACATGTTCCTAAGTGTGAGCCATGATTGCCATTTCCTGGTCACCTCAGGAATAAGTCCAGATGGACAGATAGTCCCATCATCCAGAATTAAAGAAAATAGTGACTTGCCACTCAGAGTTTCTCTTCTGCAGGAAGCCCATGGTGACAGCCAACCTGCTGGGATAATAATGCATTCCCTCAATAGCCGTGCGTCAAGCCCTGGCTCAGGCACCACAGACAACAGCCTCCCTCCTCCACAGCAGCTGAGAGTGGGGAGCAAGTTTTCCCAGGAGCCAGTTGCCTGGGTTGCTGCATTTGCATATTTGTTTGGAAGGTGCTGGAGAGGCATCACCTACCCCTTCAACTCTTCTTGGTTTCAGGACCTCTGCCCAGCAGCAAGTCATGGCCATATGTTCCTAGCCTTGTTGAAGTTGCAGTAAAACTGAAATTAAATTACATCCTGCTTTCAGTGTTTCCAGATGCAGACCTGGCTAATGCAGGCTGGCCATCCTCCCAAGCAGCCTGAGCTGGGGAGGGTTGCCTGTGTGGGGACAGCGCCATTACCTGCCCATCAGGGGCTTCCTCCTATTTTCTCTGTGAGTCTCCAGGCAGAGAGTTCTTCTGTGACTGCCCCTGAGAGGCTGTGAATGTGAGCTCTTCCTCCTTACTTGCCCCCAAGCCCTTACCCAGGGAACCATTTTTACTACAGCAAGGGCTGTTATGGGGTCACCACTGAGACCCGCTCCTGGTGTTCTAGAATGCCTTTCTTTTTTTTTTTCCTGGGCACGGAAATGACAGTACCCGAGGCAGTCACATTTCATTTTTAAACCAAAATTAACAGCCACTGTCAAGGGTAATATAAATGTATTGAAATCCTTGACAAAGACATAAAAACAAGAAAGTAGCGAGGCAAGTTCTTTGGGTGAGGTGACCCTTCACATCACGCCTGAATTGCACAGATCTGTCCGGCAGCAATAATAAGGATTGTTATTAAGGCATACATTTCAGGGACTTACGTTTAGCTAGCGCTAAGCTGTGGCATCCATGACCCCATTCCTATGAACAGCAGCCCTGGGAGCTCAGAAAGACCATCTCCCCATTTGACAGAGGGTCATCGAGGCCCCGGTGCTGTGGTCAGTGGCAAAAGTAGAGTTAGAGTTGAAATGTTCAGAGCGCTGGCGTTGAGCTCCTGTCACTGTGCTATGTGGTCACTTAAGAGGCAGGAGACAGTGTTGCTGAGCAGTGTCCAAAGTGCCCCTGCCAGGTGGAGACCCAGAAGGCAGAGGAGAGTCTCTTTACTACCTGCATCCTCACATGGGCTGTTTTCAACTTTACTCAAAAGCATCTTTTCCTCTGACACTCGATGGTGCTTGTCATTGCAGGAGAATAGAATTCTCCTTACAGATAAGCTGGTGAGGACCCCCTCCTACTCTTCTTTCTCAACTGGAAAACAGGGATTTTAACTTCCTATTTCTTTAAAAAAGAAAGAAAGAAAGAAAGAAAATGACATCCTATTTGTGAAAGTGGCCTCTCTGTCTTCAAAGTTCTGTGCGACAAGGGCTGTGAGTGAAACATCCTTTTCAAAAAAATAGTGTTTTCTTCCGACATTTCCATTTTCTACAAAGAGGGAGCTCGGAGCTGGCAAGAGCACCACTCGGCCGCTGGCTCCCCATCTGCTCGAGAGCCCCTGCCTGGGAGATGGAGAAATGGTGCAATTTGCTGGGCTGTAGGGGAGGCGCCACACCCAGAGGCACACAGTGAATGTGGGTGAGCTGCCGCTTGGGCAGGGGTGCAGCCGGGAGTGGGTGGAGGGAGCAGGGGTGGCAGTACCCAGTCAGGGAGGCAGGAGGCCGGAAAGACAGCACATGGCAGGAGCCGGGCAGGAGAGTGCTGGATGCTGGTGATGGGCGTGGGAGCAGGGCGAGGGTCCAGGGAAGGAAAACGGATTGGGATAGTCTTGCTGGGAGACTGCAAGGGGAGCAGGGGGCTGGTGGCCACTCGGCAGCCTGCACCTCCAGTAAAGGCTGCTGGGGAGCCTGGCCTTGGTGAGGGCTAAGGGGGCAGCCTGTGGGCTTTATGGCAGCCCTGACCGGAGGAGAGGCCTGATCTGCAGTCAGGCCACCCTGTGCCCCTGCCCACTGCTCCGCTGGCCTTGGAGACCTACAGTGCCTCCTGCTACAGGCCCCACGTACTCCTTGCTGGGCCACCAAGGTGGATAGTGAGACATTCTCTGAGGCAGTGGCACCGAAAGGCAGAAACTGGCTGGTGAACTGGCCTCAGGCTAAATAAATACCAAGGCCGGTCTGAGGCCTGGACCAGGGGTGGTCCGTGCTTACTGTACAGACGGTGCCTAGCCTGTCCACGGGGTACATGAATGGTATTAGATGAAGAGGCTGCCTGTAGAAGGTCTGGCTCTGAAGTGAGTCCCCTCAGTGCCAGCCGGCCTCTCCTAGCCTGTCAGGATGTGCGCTGGGGATGGCTCCCTGCAGTGTGCACAGAGCAGCCCCTGAGCCAACCCTGACTTCAGCCGCACACCCTTGGCTGGTGCTTTGCCCTCTCTGAAGATGACTTTGGTCCAGGAGAGCCTGCAGATCTCTGTCCAGTAGTCCCAGATGGCCCTCTGGATTGAATACATGGGCCCAGAGACATCATTCATGGGGACACAACCCCAGTAGCCTCCCTCCTACTCTTGCTAAATTGCAGCTGGCCCTTGGAATGGCTGAGGGATCCCAAACCTCTCCCTGCAAGGGAAGCCTTGGGACACCACCTTCAGGCTCGCCAGCTCTCCTCCCCGTTCTGTCCTACAAATTGCATGTGTGATGGGGAAGTGCGCCACCTCACGCTTCCTCTCGTGACAGCTGGGCCCATAGCAGGACCGATGGGGAGCTGCAAGGCCATGCTCTGGGTAGAATAGGTGGCTGAAAATGATGTGTGCCAAGTGACAAAGCTTGTGGGTAAGCATCGGTTAGCCCCTGCAGCATTCTCTGGAAGTTCTCTAGAAGTGGGCCATTTTCTGTGGGCAGTGAGGGCTTAGCCCACTGACCCCTGCACAGTCCCACCCTGGCCTGTTTCACGGGAGCCACCGTTTTTGACAGATAGGTGCTCCATAGTTGTTCTCAGTAGTTGTTCTCTGCGGCACCCACCAGTGCTGTGCCAGCCAGAAACCTGGATTGGGGGTTATCTCATGGCCTTGCAGGCTAGCCTCCTCACTCTTTGTCGAACACTCGCTTGCATGACATTGTCTTCCCTTGTGCATCAGTTAGTCTGAGCGTCTCGTGAACAGGCCACATCTGCAGGTGGACACCTCGCTGTAGCTCTGCTCTTTTCTGCACATGGACTCAGCTTCCCACCTGCCCTCCTTCTCAAGAAATCACCTCCAAGAGCCAAGCTGGATCCAGTTCTCTCTGCCTCTGCCTGCTCCTGTGTTCTCTGTTGCTGTAGGGGTGTCCTTTAGGATGCGACAGAGGAGTGGGGCTTATAGCTCCTTTATTACCCCTGTGTTCGGCTGTGTCTGTGGGAGCAGAGCTTCCCTCTTGATGGCAGGTCAGTTCCAGGTCACTCCGTACAGCTTGGGACTCTGATTTGTCACTCCTGTGACCCTAGACAGTGGCATAGAGCCAGGCCATCGTGGGCACCCCTGCAGGTCCTGGTCCTCTGTTCCTCCTTGCCGGGTCTGGTAGGTGTGTTCACAGACATTGTTTAATTTGATCCTCACAGAGAGGGAACAATAGGCGTCACTTGCTGGGGTTTTATTTTTAATTTTTTTTTTTTTTTGAGTTTAGCGTGCAGTTCATTCTGTTTAAGCCGATGAGAAACGCACCTTCCTTCGCTGTACCTCTCTGCACATTTCCCAAAGAGAGGGAAACCTCATGGCCTTTACATGATGTATCATGTTTTGATGTCACTTTATTGATGTATAACTCACACACCATGAAAGCCATCTATTGTTAGAGTGCCATTCCCTGTACTGACTGCGTCACCGTGACTGCCGTCTCATTTGAGAAGGTTTCTGTCACCCCAGTGCCCCCCTCTTGTTACCCAGCCCTGGGCAACCACGTGCCAGTTTTCTGTGTCTTCTGGACACATCTTATAAATGGACTCAGACACAGACTAGCCTTGTGGGTCTGTCTTCTTCACCGAATATAAAACTGCTGACCTCCCCTTGTTGCGTGTATGTGTGCTTCAGTCCTGGTGACTACGGAACTTCATCCGTCATCTGCACAGTTTCTCCACCTCACCTGAGGGACATCTGGGTGGTCTTCCTTTTTGGCTATTGTATCACCCTTTTGGAGGGAAATGGAAAACTGGGTCTCAGACAAAGAGCCAGAGAGTCCCTGCTGCCTTCATAGGATTCTCACTAGTGAAGGAAGACAGTTAACATGTAAGCAAACTTAAAAGAACGTTAAGCAGTGATAAGGGCAACAAAAGAATCACATAAGAGAGTGCGAGAACATGTAACAAAGCAATAAGAATCCTTTCAGCATTTTTCTTTGACTTAAATGTCTCTAGATTTCCTCCCCCCTCCCCCACCGCCCCACAACATTTGAAATTTCTATTTGCTGGAACAATTATCCAAATAATTTCACTTTATATGAGGAATGTTCAAAGATTTGAAAAAGAAGAAATTATTTTTATCTATCTACTTTGGGGACATGCCCCTGGACTGTCTGTGCCTAGGGTGCAGCTTTCAATTCTTTGTGGGGTCCATTCATGACCCCACATGGTCCCCCCCATGGTCAGGGACCACCAGGATCCCCCACATTCACCCCACCCCCACCTATAAGGTCCCCTCCTTTCTATTCAGCAACCAAGGGCAGCTCAGAGCCCTCAGGAGCTTCCAGACAAGTGCATTAGTGTGTGTGAGCAAATTACCCCAGTTATCTGACCATGTAGAAAGCTACAATTTTGCTCTTCATGAAAAATTAAAGCCTTGTCCTGATCTGATGGAAGGAAGCAGATGAGGAACTTGGTGAACTCAGCCAGCAGTGGTCAGGCAGATGATAAACTGCACATTTTCTTGACTCGGGTGTTAGGGGGGAGAGGTCAACAGAGAATCTTAAAAAGAAAATCACAGAAGGAATTAAGATTAAATTTGCCAGCTGATAATATTGGGAGTGCTTTCTAAAATGGCAGCAAAATGAGACTGTCTTCTGAAAATGCATTATTTATCCCCTGCCTGTTACCAGGCTACTGAAGCTCCTTCCTCTGGATGGAACCTGAGTTGGTTATAGACCAGAGACAGATGACTTCTGGCTCACCAGTGAGGTTAGAATTTCAGATGAGCAGTCAGGATATTTTTAGAACGTTTGTGTGTTCAGCCACACCATAAATCGTGGGCCTGAAGGTAGCTGCGCAAGTCTCAGTCAAATTGGTGCCACAGTGTGGGCTCTACACAGCGTACATTTTATTAAAGAAGAAAGTGGTGGCATTGGTTATGTGGTTCATTCCCACATATTTTTCATTAGCAAAATGTTGGAAGACCATCAAAAGTGGTTTGGGTTCAATGGGGACCTTCCGTGGAAGAACATAATTTGCTTCCAAATGAAACTTACTCAGACAATAACACGTACCAGAGTGAGATTCAGAGAGAGAAAAAGGTCCCGCTGGAGTTCATGGATTGGCGTCTGCCTCAGATGGCAGTGCTGTTGAAGTCACATGGGCCAGACAATGGGAACTTTGCCGTAATTAAAGCAGAAAGTCCTGTGAACTGTCCCCGATGAGAGGTATGCTTCAGTACCATGCTTAGAGTTCTCAATTATCTGAGCAACTTTCTGTCTGAATTCTCTGGAAATCTGGCACCTTCTCCAGAAAAAAAGGGATTTTGCAGAGTTTTGAAGATTAAGGTTTGAAGCAGGTGCTTTCAGAAAAGTTGTCTCCGGTGGCAATTAAAATCTCTCCTGATTCTTCTCTGAAGGAAGAGCAGCAGACAAAACAGTGTTGGGTCATGTCTCTACCCTGTGTCTTCCTGAGGAAAGAAATGCTGGCGAATGATGGTGAGGGGTGGTTCAGGACCACCCAGGGCAGTTGGCCCCGTCTCTGATGCTGACTGTCTAGTTCTGTGGTCCTGGATGCCATGTACTCTCCATCCCTGCGCCTTCACCTCAAGATAGAGGCACAGTGAGCTGCCGTCCCACTCACAGGGTTGCTGGGGCAAGTCTGAAAACCATTGACAGGCTCACAGTGAATGCCCGACATAACATCAACCTATTGGAAAGACATAGAAGGAATGGGGTTTGTTAGGAGAGAAATGGTAGAACTGTTTATTGATCAATTAGGAGAATTTTGACTCTTTTCCTTGAGAAATCAGCACAAATCTGAGAGAACAACCAAACTAGTAGCAGATATTCCCACCCTCCTTCCTTCCCTTTCTTCCTTCCTTCAATTTTTTTCCAACTGACAATGAGTCGTAGAACAATTATTTTAAATCAAACCTTGAGCATCATAGGTAAAATCTGCATTTCTGTAGTTTATCCCCTGCTGTCTCCTGGAGTAGCATAGTCAAGAGCAAGCTTCCAGGGACTCAGGTCTTTGATAAGAATGTGATTTACTAATCACATGCTCTGGGTCAGGTATAAATAGCCCGAGTTTTAAGACGCTTTGCCAAAGAGGCCAAGACTATGCAGGTAACCTTCAGGTGAGACAGCAGGTTTATGCTGATCTGCCTGAAGGATCTCACAGCCCCAGCCCCAGGGACTGACTCAGTCCCTGACCTCATCAGCCACATCTAGGGTTTACACTGTGACAAGAGAAGACTTACAAATTAGTTTCCAATTGTATAGCAGGTATTTGAAAAAAATATAATTTAGTCCAATGTCATTTTGTTATACCATTGGAAGGGGAAAAAAGTCAATTCCTAGTCAGGGTCACTTCTGTGTGGAGTTTGCATCTTCTCCTCGTGTCTGTGTGAGTTTTCTCGAGTTTCCTCCCACATTCCAAATATGTGCGCATTCGGTACACTGTCATGTCTCTATTGTGTGTGTGTTTGTGTACATGAGAGAGTGTAGTGAGTGTGTATACGAGTGTGTGTGTGCACGCACAGGTGTGTCCTGAGATGGCAAGGAGTCCTATCCAGGTTGGGTTCCCACTTTGTGCCCTGAGCCACCAGGATAGATTTCAGTCACCCTGGACCCTGAACTAGAATAAGTGACTTGGAAAATGAATGAATAAGGAATATAAATTCTTATTGAGTATTACAAGTGTTTGGGGTCTTTATTTTAGAAGTTCGATGATGTTTATTGACCAGAGATATGATTTAGGAACTTAATTGTTCTTTATATCTGTTGGCCTATGGTTACATTGGTTCCCTGCTATTTCCCTTAAAAATCTAGTGTCCAAGACCCTATCCATGACATTAAGTGAGAATTTGCTTGTATATGTTTGGAAATCTTAACATCACCCAGTGGGTGTCCCATTTGCAGGGGGTCAGTGAGGTTGACTCTCCATAGAAAGAGGGGTAGAGGAGTTGTGGGGGAGATAGGGCTTCAAAGAACAGGGCAGAAACACTCATGGGACAGAGACTTCTCTTTCTTCCTCTGAGAACAGACATCTGTGAGGGAGGATGGTAAATTTGGCATCTGATGCACTTTTATCTGAGATGGGCGTTTACCATGGAGGTAAGAGGCAAGGCTATAAAAATTTCACAGAATCATTTTCTCTGCTACAACTTTTCTAGCTAGCTTTCCTACCACTCATGAATATTTATGCCTTGCCTACTTAAAATGCTGAGAGGGGGAAAAAGAACAAACTTTGTTCTCAGTCTCAAATTTTTCTAAGATGTATAAAAGCATTTGGTATAAAATAGTAACCATGCACTGCTCAACCAAGTGCTTAAACCAATATTCATGTGAAGCTGGAGTTGGCTCTGTATTAACACCGAGTTGTAATGAGGTCTGCACTAGATAAGGAGATGGAGGGACGATACACATGTTGCGTGAAATGCATGGTCACCAGCCATCCACTTCTTTAATTGTTTTGTAATTGAGCTTAACACAGTTTACTTGAAACAAAATGGCGAGATCTTCTGCTTGGAGAGTGATTCCATTTGGTTTAGACTCATCAAGACTTACTGTGGTGATGTTCACTTTTGCCCCGTGAACCTGTCATCTTCTCACACCTGGCTGCTGACTTCAGGTACCTTTTGTCACCTTGTCACCTGTCCTCTTCTCTCCATCTCTTTCCTGAATGCGGCTCCTGCCCCCCCTCACAAGGTCCTGCTCAGAGACTTCAAGGGGCCAACCCTACTTGGCCAGACTCTTCTTAGGATGAATACTGAAAGGCAGTTCATCACTCAGAGCTTCTAGAAAGCAGGATCTCTCTCTCTCTCTCTCTCTCTCTCTCTCTCTCTCTCTCTCTCTCTCTCTCTCTCTCTCTCTCACACACACACACACACACACACACACACACACACAAGCAGAGCAACAGAAGTGACTTGAGAATGCAGATTCACTCTCAAGCAAATTTTTGAAGTGAGGTGGGGAGCCGATTATGCAGACCACTCCAAATTCAATCTCCAGGTTTATGTTATCTCAGGAGCCCGTGATGGAAGCACCGCCCGATAATTCAGGCTTGCCTATTACTTATTCTTTATCTAGAGGAAATAAAGAGAAACAATTACCTTGGTGTGACATTCTGCCATCTCTACAAAGCCACCTGCACCTGAGACTTTGCCAGCAGCAGAAATAACGAGTTAAATGCTAAATATTTCATAGAGAAGAGAGAAGCCAGCCTATTGAAAATAAATTTAAAAGACCTTCATGTATTCTGGTCATATATCCCTGGTATAAAACTCCTCCAGAGATAAAATAGCTTTCTGACTGAGGGCTGTGGCGACGGTTAGGGGAGGCCCGGGAAGGGAGGCCCGGGGGACGCACGCAGCCTCCCGTTACCCATTACTGGACGCAGTGCCCCCTTTGCGGAAGCGCCTCTGCCGTAATTGAAGGTGCGCTATTACTGCCGAGCCCTTTGCAGTAATGAATTTTAAATTATAATGGCATTTTGTTGCGTGCCCTTCTCTCCCACCTGTTGGCATTGGGAAATGGGTGCAGCTGTTGGCTTGAGGAAGTGAACTTCTCGGGAAGTTCAGCCTGCAGCTTTATTCCCGTCCTTACCTGAGAACACTCCCGGCTTCCCCTCCCTGTCTGCTGAACCTGTCCTGGGGCAGCCGGAGCCGGACAGGAGGCTCACAGCACCCTCGACCTGCAGGCGTCCCCTAGGATTCTCTTCCCCTTAGGGTCAGGCCATGGGAACTGAACACGACGACGACATGCAACCAGAGGACCTGGGCACCTGAAGGCCCCATGAGACTGGCTTCAACCCATGGGGAGGTGGGAGCAGGAGAGCACTGTCAAGTCAATTAAAATGACAGGACTGGCTCCACGAGATAATTATGAGTCAGAACTACGAAGACATTGCCATTTGTTTATTGCCCTTAAAAGATGCCGCTGAAGCAGAGGGAAGATAATTTAAGTGTCACCATCAGTGCACCAACCCTTTCCACTGACCCTGGCGTGCCGAGTTTTCGTTCATGGCATCAACTCTTCTTGGCAATTAGGTATACGGCCCTTATTAATGCCAGGGAAGGGAAGCAGAAAATGAAGGCCCTTCTTGAGAATAGCTGCTTAATGTCGCAGTGCCTGTCTATAAGTCACGAAAGCTGTGGAGATTTGCCCATCCTGCACACAGAATGCCCTTGATGACAGCTGCAGAGCAGAATTTTTAATACGGATGAGCCAATCCTGGCATTTTCCACCAGCCGGCACATTTCCCAGGGCATGGAGGGTGCTCAGCCTGCTCCCTCTCAGGGGCTGGACTAGAACAGGCCTGGCCTGACGCCGGAGAGTCTGAGCCCCTCACCAGAGGTGCAGTCTTCTCTAGCTGGGCATGGAGCACTTGTCGATTCTCAGCCGACACTTGTCCTCCTGTCCTTTCTCCACAGGCAGTGTGATCAGAGCTGCTGGACACAGAGTCGCGTGTGTTCATGTGTGTCCCTTGTTATTGGGCAACACCTGTGTGCAAGCCCATGTCCCCATTTCCCGGTGTGGTACAGGGACGCTGAAGACGGCACTGGCTCTCTTCAGCCTCTCTGAGCCTGGAAAGGAACAAAGTTCAGCAGGGAGAGTTGAAGCAAGACCTGATATGTGTTTCTTCACCAGAAAATAGATCATGTAACCCTAGTCCCGAGACTTGTCTAGAAATTCTTACCTCTGTTGTTACTCCTCTCTCAATTCCTAAATGTGGGAGGCACCTCTAGTGAAGCTTTCTAGGGGATTGGCATTAGTCTGGAGGCAGAGGACTGACGAGCTGGTCTTGACCCCAGACTTACCTCAGACTCACAGAGGCTGTGTGAGGGACACAGTGCCTGGAGCTAGGGGTCCCTCTGTGCAGGCCTGACCAGCAGGCCAAGCGCTGCAAGTCCTGGCCAGCGCTCTGCAAACCTGGCGGTGGGGTGCTGCCTGCCTGGCTGACTGCCAAGTGGCAGACACACTTTGACATGTCACCTCCACAAAGCACATCATTGATTTCTTTTTCTTTTTCAAATGGAAACTCTCCAATAGCATCTGAAAACTATAGGAACAGGGCACTTGATTAGAACACAATGGACAGGCAAGGTTATCTTCTCCAGAGAGGAAATCGACAGCTGTCCCTACTGGGAGGAAAAGTGTGTAAAGAAATGGGGAGGGGGAAGGCTTGTCAGGATGGGGACTGGAGGCAAAACCCTGCAGGCAGACAGAGAATGTGAGGTCACAGTCCGCAGCCACCGCAGCCTGTTTGCAGAGAGTCCAGCACGGTGAATGGTGTGGCGCACAGGTGCCACACGGCCAGGAGGGTGGGGGCCGCTTGCAAAGTCACGTCCCTGCTGCAGCTCTGGTTTCTTCATCTTTCAAACCTGAGGGTGGACTCACTGGCCAACCTCTGTCCCTCCTGTTCCAGCATGTCGATGGCCTCCCCTCAAGGCCTGTATGCTGATTCTAAAAGTCGAGAACAAGTAAATCACCCTTATATGAATATACTATTATTTGCTGCTCCCTGGAAGACATTTTTCTGGCATTTGTGTCAAACAGATTTTCCTTTCTAAGCCTCCCTCAGCTGCCCTTCACATACCCTGACGTTCATCCACACGTCTCTTTTATCATCGGTGGTCTCTCTGAGTTCTTCATTTTAGAGCCTCTGTTTCTCGCAGCAATTTTGAATGTTCTTTTGGGTTATGCCACTCTTCCCAGTATATCCTTACTCTTCCTTCCTTGGCTTATCATTTCCTTTTGCTGGAGGACACCGTTGTATTATTTTCCCAGAAGGCATGGCTAGGAATTCAACTTTGTATTCTACAAATGTTTAAAAATGCTTTTATTTTGTCTTCTTACATGACAGATTGGCTGAGATAGAATTCCAGATTGAAGCTACCTTTTAACCATCATGGTAGACAACTGCCATAAGAAGTCAATGCCAACTATGTGTGCCATTACAAAGCTGATTGAGGACGTGCATCACACCTTGTGATACCCCAAATGTTGGAATGCAGGGATTCTCTGCTCCACATAATAATTCAGGGAACCATATAGAGTCCTTCTATATTGTGACCTCACAGTCACCGTGGACAGGAATGACAGAGTGGGGGCGGGGGGGAGAGAGAGAGAAAATTAGAATATGAAACAGGTCTACCAGCTCTTAACTGACCCAGCCTAGAAGTGACATGTCATTGACATGTCATTCTACTCACCCTTTCTCCACAGTAACTGATCAGCAGTCCCCACTGGGAGGCAAGAGGGATGGGAAAGAGAGACTGTGATCCAGAAAGAGAAAGACACACGCTCGTCCCTTTAAAAGCATCATCTTCAAGCAAGCAGGTCATTGATAAAAAGCTCAATGCTAGACAGTTTTTGTGTCTTGAGGGTGATCTGTTTTAATCTGTCTGGACTCTGTTAGGATCATTTCTTTATCTCCTTTAAGATCCCTGAGAGTAGGGATTTGTTTCACTAATTTCTCTCCAGTATCTCTGTCTGGCATAAACAGGGCTAGGATTAGGATGAGGCGCTGAGGTCCTCACCTCCGACAAGAAAATCAGTAATCAAATACTTGAGTGCACTATTTTATAGAATAAAAATTAATACCGAAATCCATGGTGAATAAAACAACAACTTTTAACACTCTTGTGGCATGAATTTTGCAGTGACGAATCTGATTTTATAGTCCCTTCTGTAGGTTCCTCGACCTAAAGGTGCCTACACTTCCTCAAATGAGAGCAATTAAAATTTTTTTGTCTTTTTTTTTAACAACTCCCTTTTCTTGGTTTCTTTTGTCTTTCTGGAAATCTTAATTGAATATGTAACCTCCTGGATCAATATTTTCTACCTCACATTTTCCCTCAATGTTTCCATAGTTTCCATTTCTATGTATTTTATTTTATATATATATATATATATATATATATATATATATATATGTGTATATATATATTCTGGAAAGTCCCCTTGATGTTATCACCCAGCATGGATATTGAACTTTTTACTTTAAGTATTGTGATTTTAATTTCCAGGCAGAATTTCTCATTCTCTGATATCTAGAAGTGACATCTCCTTGAAACTCTTTAAGGATGCTAGTTAGCAATTTGGGGCTTTTTGTTTGAAT
>RJWH01002269.1:205419-249879 GCA_004363575.1 Solenodon paradoxus | reverse complement strand
AGATAAAGAGAATAGGATGCATATTGGGTAGCCTGGGCTCCCCACGGGAAAACTGAATTGGAAGGAGGCCTGTTTGCCCTGGGCCAGGACCCTGCAAACCACCCTCCTCTGCCTTTCTAGGAACCCAGATGACCCCTGATGAGCTCATAAGAAGGGGTTGTCCTAGGGCTGAGAGCCCTTCCACCTGGCAAATGTAGGGGTGAGCTAAGAGGAGCAGGGAGGGATCTTTTACTTCCCGGCAATGATGCATGGGGCTCCCAGAAGAAATGGCTTCAAAATCAGAAAGCCAGCTCTTCCCTCTCCATCTCTTTCTGAGATCCATTTGTAAAAAAAAAAAAAAGACAATAAAAAGTCCAATCAGAGCCTGTACCTGTTTGTTTGGTTTTGTGCAGGATGTGGAAAGAAGGGTCTGTGAGGGGTGTATTCATACACACGAGTAACTTGCACATCCCTTAAAACTTCTCTCCAGGAGAAAGCCCTGCTGGTTCAGGCAGCTGCCAGGCGGGCGTGCAGACTGTGTAAATCCCAAGGCCCGGGGTTCACTGTCCAGGGTCAGGGTGAAAAACCAGAAATGAAACAAACACAAAAAATGCTGCTTCTTCCTCTCTTTTCCTACCTGACTGCTTTTATTCCTTCCTGATTTCTTACCTGTACAAAGTTCTGAGGACGAGGGCTAAGAGACACTGACCTATCCTGCCTCACAGAGGAACCGAGGTTACTGTCCCCTAGTTACATCCAGAGGGACTTCCCAACAACCAACAATGAGGAATGTGTTCTGTCTTCAGAAAACCAAGTCAGACCCTCCCTTTGTGCCCCGCTCTGGGGTACATCAACTCTACTATAAGGAAAAAGGCTCCTCAAAATATTAATGCTTTTCAAAAATTCAAAGAAAGGAGAAACTGATGGGGAAAACCCTGGCCGACGAAGAAAAATAGGTTTTTTAATACTCCCTAATCCCGAGAGAGGTGTATGAAAAGAAATACATCTTGGACCTATTAAGCCCAGATGTAACGGGTTTGACTGACAGATTCTTTTTTTTAAGGAAGAGTGCGGGCAGGAATGAAGCGGGGCAGGCAGGCAGGGAGAGAGACAGAGGAGGAAGAAGCAATTTATTTTATTTAGTTGTACATCTCGGTTGTTAGCTCCCTGTCCCCCACCTGGCCCCAGGTTAGTGAGCTCAGGTCTTTCAGATGTAAGTGGATTCCACCCCACTGGAGGCAGCAGACCTAACTGCTACTCCACCAGGACGCACCATGACTGAGAGAAGTTTTAAAGATTTTGACCGTGAATGCTATGACCCCCGTCACTCTCTCACCCACAGCCACATCACTCACCAAACCCGGAGGTATATTTCCTTTCATCTCCCCCACATTCACTGCCCTGGGCTCTCAGGGGATGGCTGCTACCCGCAAGCCCAGGCTCTGACCTTGTGTGTACAAAGCCCTTTGTCTCCTTCAGTCCTGCAAGCAGAATTGGAAGGCTTTCAAAAGGAATTTTACCAGGAAGCTAAAAGAAAACCAAAATCAAAAAAAGGAAAAACAGATAGACAGGAACAGATGTGTATCTGGAGATTGGGTTGCTCACCCTGAGGTCACCACACATTGGCGAATGATGCAGCAGGTGTCCCAGGACCTTGCTCAGCATTTGAGCTCAGATTGGCCTCCAGTGGAGTTGTTGGGTTTAGGGGGTTATCATCTCCTTTCAGGGCCTGCTTCCCAGTGGACCATCCCTAAAGGAGTTTTTGTGGGGCCCTGCTTATGCTCAGGAGCACCCCACCCCCCAACTTGTGGCTTCTGCCCCTGAGTTTTCCTGCTGAGTGAGACTCAGCCTCCTTGCCCTCCTGTCCTCTCTTTGACCTAGAAGCCCAGATCCTGAACCCCCTTCCCTTCTGAGATTCTACTTATAATTGGATGGGTGCACATAATTGTCTCCTCAACTACAGAACAGAAACAAGTGCTTGATGCCTTTCTAAGCCAGTAATTCTTCCCATATCTCCATTGCTTTATGTGTCCTCAGGGAATGACCTCACAGAACACAAGTTATGACAATTTTATAGTATCAACACTATGAGGAGGATGTTTTTGTTCCACATTTTCACACCTCCCTTTGTTCAGCTTCTTCTCCAGTTCCATCTTGAATGCCTTCCTTGGCACTGAGGTAGGACCTCGTTCCTCAGCGGCATTCTTCTTTCCTTTACAAAATGTGGATGGAGAGAGGGTTGAACTTGCTGTGGGGATGACCCAGGCCAGGCTGAGAGGGGAGGCTCAGGAAGCTCCTTCCACCACAGCTTTATCCACAAGCTGCTTCTTCCAGGAAGACCTCTGGCTTCCCTAGTTCCCATGATCCAAGTGGGTGAGGTGATGGGAAGATGGACTGCTCCGATGGCCAGGAAGACCTGGCTGTCAAAGTGGGTAGAACAGAAGAAAAAGCAAGGGCTAGAAGTCAGGTAGAGATGACTTTTTGCTCCTCAAAGTCTCCAGATCTGCTTTGGTCTTGGTTTTGCATTCCTGGAGGGAGATCCTGGAAGGAGAACTCTCTTGGAGGCTGGCCAAGATAGGACCCCAATTGCAGAGACACCTTAGACAAGACCCATACTGCACAGCCCAGGCCGTGGCTGGCATGAGAGGTGGCACGAGAGTCTCTTGCTGGCAATCTCAGGGATGCAGTTCAGGAGGATTCTGTAGGACGATTTGGAGAGTGGAGTTATCCCTCCTGTCCTTAGCTCTCTTACAGACCCCAGGCTTCCTCTTGGCTCCTCCCCAGAGTCTGCTTTGTCAAGACCCTCCACATCAGCCAGGCAGGTAGACAGAACTTACTGCCAGTCTTGGGCACAGGACAGCTGGGCTGACTTCTCTGGGAAGAGATCTGAGAGTCGGGGGGCCAGGGAGGCAGCCCCCTTCCCAGCCGCAGGGTATGGCTGCTCTCCATGTCCTCCAACCAATCTGACCTCCACTCCCAGCGGGGCAGGGAGAGGGTGGAGGTCAGGAAGAGGTCATCCCGGGGAGAGGGAGGTGAGGAAGCATCTGTTGGGTAGGACAGAGTCATTGTGGAGGGTTGGCCGCACCCCTACGGGCCAATTTAAGGCAGATAGCTTAGAGCCAGCCGAAGGCAAACTGCCCCAACTAGCCCATAAGTCTGGTGGGCAGTCCTAGGACCCCAGTCCCTGCAGGACAGTCCACTGGTTCTCTCAAGGTAATAGCTTGAACTGTTTCCTTCCAGGTCAACTCTGACCTTCTAATCATTCTTTCCATCCCCCTGGACATCCCTCTTTCTCCACGATGGGCACTTCTGTCCTTGATAAGCCCCAATCTCCCATTTACCCCAAGTCTGGTTGCTTTTCCTCAAGGCAAAGGGTAGAGTGAGGCTTCATATAGTTGGTATAGAGGATCTGACAGAGTATAAGGGGAAGGAAACCCCAAAAGGGGCACAGGAGCCCTGAGCTACCTTCTGCTAACATGGGGAACGTGAGCCCATGCAGCTGTCTGTGTGAGGGGTGAGCCCAAGGAGGGCAGAGCAGGAGACTGAGAGAAAACCCAGATCCTGTGCAAGGCAGAGCATGAAACACTGGGTCAGTGTAAAGGGAAGAGGCTGCAGAATGACCTTTCCTGGAGACACGTCTGGGGAAGGGACCACACAATAGGCTGTCTCCAGGCTTTAGAGTTGAACAGTATACCTGGTTTGTAGGGGTGACCTGAGACAAGCTAGTGAAGCTGTTTGACTTACAGCTTCCTCGTTTGAAAAGAAAGATGAAGACTAGTTGGACATGCGGAATGCATGTAAAGTACAGTGGTGCCTGGGACTTAGTCATCCAGTGAAAACTAGCTGTATTAGGGTTATGACAACAGAGACAATGACTAGGGAGACATGACCCTTGGCTGGGGAAAAGGGGTAACTGTGTTCACTCCAGGGAGGTTGAGGAGTATGACCCGGCGATATCCTGTACCTGTGAAGACACAGTCGGCCTCCCTGGGCTCCAGTCCCAAACCAAAGCTGTCCACAGCCGCTGCCAGGGCCCGGGCGAAGTGGATATCAGCCAGGAAGGAGCCATCCGAAGAGCTGACCAGGCTGGCTCTGGCGCTGGGGGCGTTGTCCTCGGAGGCGGAGCCCCAGCCATTGGCCAATGAGCCCTCGCTGGGGGTGGGGGTGGGGCAGGGCCGAGGTGGGCACAACAAGCCCCTTACCTCAGTCCCCACTCCTCCTCCAGCCCTGCCCACGTCTGCTAGCTCTGAGGCTGTTGGGACACTGATGTACCCGTAGGTGATGGGAGGTGAAGGAGCCCTTGGTATAGGAGAGACACTGTTCCTAGGAAGAGGCAACATGGGAGGCAGTCCAATGTTTGAGAGGGGCAGGGTGCATAGCGGCAGAAACTTCCAGTTCAGGCAGGTGGGCTGCGAGCAGGTAAGCCGCCCCTGCTGTAGTTGTGGGCATCCCTTAGGGTGCTCACCTGGGGGTCTCCTCCCCCTCACTGAGCTCCAGACACAGGGCCACCTCCTCAGGGGTCAGCACACTGTCTTGATCCTCCCCCAGGGATGACAGTGAAGAGCTGGATGGGTGACTGGAAGCTGGGCTGGGACCAGAGAGGGAAGAGGCCTGGGGGCTGGAAGGGCTGGGAGTACAAGAAGGGATAAGATTGGGGAGGGGGACTGCTGACAGTGGGAGGGAGGAGGGAGCGCGGGGCACCGCTGGGCACCTGGTTGGGTAGGATAATGAAGGCAAGTGGTTAGTGCAGTTCTCTGCATCTCTGTCCCCAGTTCCCCGGCCCCAGCCCTCACACCCTGCTTCCTGACCCCTTGCCTCTTACTGGGTCTGTGGACTCTGAGTTGGGAGTTCACGAGGAGAGAGGGGTGTTGGGGGCAGAGGACGAGTCAGCAGATCATTGGAGGAGCTAAGGAGTTGTGGTCCCAGGGTTCGCCAGGCCACCACAGCCCGGGGCACAGCTCCTGGGGAACAGCCTGGGTGTGAGAAGGGCAGAACCCCACCAGTCTCCAACTCAGCCTGGCCCCTCCACCTCCTGTCCCCACGACCCCACCTCCACCTCCTTGGGGACAGGAGACTCAGATGTAGGATCTAAGGCCCTCACCCCACACTCCCCCTTCAGGGCTCTCCTCACCTGGGCTTTGGGAAAGGTTCCTGGAGCCTCTGTTCCCCACCTCCCAGGCCCAGAGCTCCTTAGGGTGGGAGGCCCGGAGCAGCGGGGAGCTGTTGGCCTGGTGCAGCTCTGCAAAGGGAAGAGTCCATGGTTGGGGGACAAGCTGGGGTGGGCCTTTCAGGTGCCAACTGCAGGATCTGTCTTCAACCTGGTCATTCAATTAAATGTTAGTGTCCCTGAACCCAGAGAAGAGGGAAGGACTTCCCTTCACCCTCTCTACCCCGACCTTCCTCCAGGCAGCGAAGTGCACTAGGCTTGGAGTCAAAGACCCAGACTCAGGGGCTGTGTGATCTCAGATAAAAACTTGCTGAGCCCCAGTTTCGTTTGTAAATATCTACTTCAAATGAGGGTTTTTTTTCAATTAAACCAAAACAGATTGTAAAGTTCCTGGTGCCTAACAGGTACTTAAAAAAAACCCTACTTTTTTCCCTTTTGTGGTATACATTCCAGTCTTCCTGATCATATAACTATTCTTTTCTTGAATTTTGGCCTTGAGAGCCTTTCTTCAAAAGAACCTGTTTATTTCTGTTTCTCAAACTGTAGGCCTCTAACATGGCTCTGGATAACCCTGACATGAGGAACACAAGTGTTTCTCACTTGGGAAATGGGATGACTGTCAAGTTGAGCTGAGTGGGAAGAAAATCAGGTAACTACAGGCTATACCAGATGTGACAGGACAGTCGGCTGAAAGGGAAAAGAACATTAGAATAGCATGGTATGTTGCACACCCAGGGAGGCAAGGTCCTCACCACAGTCGGTGATATTTGTTGAATGAATTAGTGAATAGATATGAGATGGAGGAGCGAACACTAGGTGAGAAGAATCACATACAAGACGGTGGCAATTATTTGGCCCACATGGCCACTTAAGAGATGGGGCTCTGAGTCCACTGACAGTAGAGAAACTGAGAAAACTGAAGGAATGTATCCCACCTAGGCAATGAGCTATGAGCATGTTTCTTGGTAGGACTGAAACCCTACGGTGAGTTGACACCAGAGCGTGACAGGACAATAGAGGGAAGAGATTTTCTCAAGCGCAGAAAACAAGAGAACGTCTTTCAAGGATGAAAGACACAGCCTTCAGATCAGTGTCACTGTCAGGAAGGGGGTTCCCTTCTTGGTGGACCAGAGACCAGTCAGGACTCTTGAGGAAGAATGTTCAGTGAGTCAGGTCTTAGAGGTCTCGGGGCCACCACGGGCAAGTTTGGAGCAGGGAAGAGACCAACATTGTGGCACTGAGACCTCATCTGGGCCCTGAGAATCCACATACAGTGGCCGGACCTTCTGAAGCACGAGGATAGAAATCTACACAATAGCTAGACTTCCTCCACCAGTGTTTCCTTCTGCACTTTGGCTTGATTTCAGTTCATTTCCTTTAGTTGTCATATGACTTATGGGGTCCTGGAGGCCAATTCCAACTTTGCTGTAATCTGCTTTGTTTTGTCTAGTGCCTGGCTGCTTCTGCTTTTTAAAAGTTTTTTACAAAACCAAAAGAACCAGGAAATCGAAGGGAAGGAAAAAATGAATGAATAAATAAAATTAAAGATAAAATAATAAGTAAATTCCTTCCACCCTATGATTCTACCACCAGCCCTCTTCTCTGAAAACTTCAGTCTTACTTTCTGTCAAAATCCAATTTCATTTTATCAATTCATTAACATTAGTATTGTTTTTCTGTATTCCAGATATAATTGAAATTATCCAACATGTCTTTCTCCTGACTCACTTCATTTAGAAAAATACCTTCCAGTTCCCTCCATGTTGTTTGAAATGGCAAGATTTCACCATGTTACGGATGAGTTGTATTTTAGTGCGTGTGCACACACACACACACACACGGGGATAAAATGAGGACCTCAACCTCTCAGTGAGGTTAGGAAACCTCATCTCAAAGGTGGAACCTACCTTAAGAATTGGCTGTAAAAAAAGTCCCCCCTTTCCCTGGTGTATTAAAGTTCTAAATTATATTCAAGTCAGTGCAGCTCTCCATGGGAAAGCTGGTTTTAAAACAAGAATCATGCAACCGCTTTGTAACTGGTGTGCCATTACCATTGAGGATTTACGATGCAATAGCTCTGAGGCAAGGCTGGAAAGAATGCCAGCTTTGCTAATATTTAAAGTCATAAATTCTGAATATCGGACAAGCTCTTAATTACTCTCGATTCATCTTTGTCTTAAAAAATGGATTATATCTGCTTAAAAAAGAGAATTGTCTGTAAAATATTTGCAAGTCTTATTAGTCAAAAAGCACATGAAGATAGCAGGTAGAGTATAGGCCGCTGCTCAGAAACAGGAGAAAAGTCTGCGTGAGAACAGGATTTTCCAGGGAGCCCCCAGAGAGCCTTTGGCAGCAGAGCTTTCTGGTTGGAAAATTAGAGAAATAATTCCTACCCAACATGGTGTGAGGACTAAACAAAATGACCAATATAAGTAAGCACCTAATATATAGTAGTTGCTGGAAAAACAGAGATTATAATGACTTCTCCCAGGAAAGTCAAAGCAGGTAGCCGGAAGTCAGGTGAGAAATCCATCCGGCAGAAAGGAAGTAATCCTGTGGACAGTGATGGCAGACCTGCACACGGTGCACAAGCAGATGAGTTCATGAGGGCCTGAGGCTTCACGCTGGCACGTGTTCCGCGGGGCTCTAGAGCTGCTTGTCACTGCTCAGGCACTTTCGTTAGACTTTGAACCCGTGGAGGGCAAAGACTGGATCTGATATCTCTTGTGTCCCCATGTTTGGCATATAGTGGTACCTTTCTCCTTTTTTTAAGGAAAGGTGCAGGCAGGACTGAAGGCGAGTAGGCAGGCAGGCAGGCAGGAAGAGAGAGGAGGTAGAAGCATGTTATTTATTTTATTTAGTTGTTCATCTTCGGTTATTACCTGGCCCTAGGATGCAAACCCTGGGCCTTGGGGTGTCTGTGGACTGCACTGCCAAAGGCAGCTGACCAAACCGTTACCCTACCAGGGCGGGCCAAGTAGTGCTTATTAAATGTTTGCCGAGTTGAAATGATGGCAGAAATAGGGCTCATTAAAGGTGTGACCAAACTAAAGCAAGAGCGTAGTGCAAAGAAAAGCCAAGGCTGGTGCCTTTCCAGCTGAGTGCTTTGGTGATCTGCATCCACCTGGGCAGGAGAGTGGAAGCTGAGGGAGGTACGGCCAGCAGGCCAGTTCCCACCACACTCCCCTCCTCTTGCGCTGTCTACCCTCCCATCCTTACCCTGCTTCTTTTTGGCCTTCCAAACCTCTATGGGGGCCAGCGACAATGGTGGAGAAGAGAGTCCCCTGCGGCTGCAGAGACTGTCCGAACTGGGCCAGGGGCCGGAGAGCTGGGTCAGCTGTGTGGGGAGACGCCTGATGGCTGGGGTTTGGGGGCTGGAAGGCATCTCAGCGATGAGGGAGCCATAAAATGTGCTGGTGTCCGGAAGCAAGGGCACACCTGGGCTTCGGGGGTCCCAGGAGATCACTGTGATTAAAAAAAAAGACAGAAGGAATTATGGCGAGTGCAGCCCACCCCATTCTCCAGCCTGGGATCCCTGCCCCTCTGCTAGGCTCTGACCCCACTGAGCATGCTCACGAGAACGACGACAGTCGAGAGGGTCCCGAGGATCCAGTCCCAGCCGGCTGCTGAGGCTGCTGGTGCTGCTCAGGTCCCGTGAGCCAGAGGTGGAACGCCAGGTGTCTGCCAGCCAGGGGGAGTCACTGTGATCCATCCTGGGCGTGCACCAGGAGAAATGGGGTGAAGTGAGAGCCTGATCATCCAAGACCTCTGGCTCCAAAGACGGTGGTTTCAATTTTTATTCCAGTGCTTTTCAGTCCATCACAGACTCCTTAAGCTCTGTGATCCTGTGTCGCAAACTGCAGTGCCCGGTTCTTATCTTGGAATCAGGGGCAGTGCAACCTGTCCCAAACTCAGAGGTGTTAGAGAGACAGCTGTGTGTGCAGAATCAAAAGAACACAGGTCCACAGCCTGTGGACCCCCATCTACAGCAGCCTAGCTGTGCAGCCCTGGACAAGCACATCTCTTGTCCCTAAGCCCCAGTTTCTCATCTGTAAAGTGGCAGCAATCAGGCCTTCTGGCGCACCCTGGTGGAGTAGTGATCAGGTCAGCCGCCTCGGAAGGGCAGCAGTCCGCTCACATCCCAAGGGCCTGGGTTCGCATCCTGGGTCCCAGGAAGAACAACCAATTTGAACAACTGATTAACAATGAAAATAAATTCTTTTTCCTGCCTGCCTGCCTGCCTGCCTAATTGCCATCATACCTGCCTACCCATCCCTGCTCACTTGTGTTCCTGCCTGCATCTTTCCCTAAAAAAAAAAAGGCCTTCCACGTAAGGACGCTGCTGTGAGATAAAACGGGTGGGAATATGTGCAGCCACTCAGCTGGTCAAGCAGGAGCTAGTATGTGGCTTGTGGGTTCTCTGCCTCTAGTCTGGTTCCTTCTGGACTGGGTGCCACGCTGGCTGCTTGAGTGAACATACTTCTCTGCTTATAACCTTCAGTGGTTCCTTATTTACCAAGATAGAGCCCAGCTACCTAGCGTGGCTCATAGGGCCCTGTGGCTTCCAGCTCTTGAATCTTATCTTCGCTCTGACCCATCTCACAACCTATGGCTCAACCAGACCAAATGGCTAACTGTTTCTGCTCTCTTTGCCTTCCTCTTCTTACTGTTGGGCTAAATGTGAAACTTTCTTCCTCCTCTATTTTCATACCCCAACTCCTAACCCTCCATGTGTGCTTTTTTTTTAATGAAATTCAATTTTTTTTTTTTTTTTTTTTAAGGAAAGGTGCAGGCAGGAATGCAAGTGAGCAGAGACAGGCAGGCAGGAAGAGAGAGGAGAAAGACATACCTTATTTATTTCAGTTGTTCATCTTGGTTTTCACCCTGACCCCAGGTCTTGAACTCAGGTCCTTGGGGTAGGTGCCCTGTGCTCTTAGTCGAAGGCACCTGACTAAACCACTACGCCACTAAGACAGGTCCAAGTTATTAATTTTAAGGAATCTGGTATAAGTAATCGTACTTTAAAAAATTAATATTGTTACTATTCTGGTCACTACAAATGTAAACTGATTATCATCGTTGTATATTTTCCTAGAATATTACAATCCAAATAAAAGCATTATAAATTGGTAGTATTAATTATTCCATAGAGAAACAGGGTCCTTTCCTACGCTTCTGATCTTCCAACACCGACTGCAGTCTCATGTGAGCACAGCTGTCTCTGTTTAGACTGAGGATTCCTGGCAGAAGGAGATTGTTTCAAAGGAATGAATGAACAAAGGGATCAGAATGCGATCTCTCTCGAGGACAGGGATAAAGTCAGAGAAAGTTCAGGGCACAGCAGACAAAGCCTGGGAGGCAGAGGAGAAAGGTTCATGAACACAGAACGCGGCACGAGGCAGCGGGAACCGGGATCTTGGCCGGGAAGGGATGTGTGTGGCACTTCTCTTGCAAGATGCAGACCCGGAATGTGAAGCCCCTCAGAGGAAATCCAACGAAATCCAGAGCAGGAGAAGGTCGGCAGAGATGAAATGGTATAATTTAGTCAATAGCAGAGAAAGGGATGTTTTCTTTCTTGGTATCATGTCATAATCACAGCTGAACACAGTTGGAACGATGTACCTGCTCAGGGACCCCTCCTTGAGTAAGAAGCCGTGATATAGGGGCAGAACGCCCTCTGCTGGAACTGCAGTGGATTGTTGTGAGGAAAGAGGACTCACAGGTAGCTCTACCAAATGCAAAGGTATTAGACATTATTAGCCTGGTCTTCCAGTGCTCTCTATTCTCTTTCTAGCAGGGCCAGGCAGCCAGGAGAGTGAAGTAAGTATTAGTAAGAAGTCAGTGACAAGAGCGTGAAATAAGAGTTCAGAAGGTCCACTGATGGACTAGGTCAAGTTGTATGATAGGAACATTAATGCAACAGAAAATATTTCTTACTTGGATTTCAGAATAATTTAGGTTGTAGGGTCCTAAACTGCCTGGTAGTAGGCAAGACTCCTGTACCACTGAATCCTCTGTCCCAGATCCACAGTCCCTTGACTGCTCTGCCCTCCCTCACCTACAGCTCCTGCCCTTAAGGTCTCATCTCTCACCTGTGTTTTAGGATGGCGTCCTCACTGGTATATCTGTACAGACCTGAGAGGACAGGAGGAAGGCTAAATCCAGAGTCTCCAGCACCTGGCAGGAGATCTAACCTCCCCGCCCAAGGCATTTTGGCTGGACTCAGGGAAGGCTTGACCACCTGGGGTCCACTTCACCCTCTCACCTGGGCCCAGGTGCACCCCAGCTCGGCGCCGGCGGTAGACACACACAGCAGTACCCAGCAGCAGCAGACAGAGTCCAACACCTGTGCTGGCAATGACCTCCGGTCGTCTGAAGAGGGCCCTCAGCTCCAGGGTCCATGGACCTTGGTCACTGGGTTCTTGAGCGGCTCTCTCCATAGCCTGCTCTATATGGGATTTGGAGCTCAGGGAGCGGCAGGTGAGGCGCTGAGGGTCAGGCAGGCAAGGGGCAGGAGCTGGAAGTAGGAGGCAGGGGCAGGGAGAAAGGAGGGTGGACAGGTGTGGGTGGGGCTGGTAGGCACTGGACTCACCTAAAAGGAGGCAGATGGGGCTACTGGGCTCCCCGGCCCCAGCGCTGGTAACCGCAGCCACCTGTACACAGTAGGAGCCTGGCATTCGGGTGGCAATCTCCAGCTGGGTCTGCTCAGCCACCATGGTCCAGTTGGCTGGGGGCCATGAGGTGTTGCCCAGACTCCAGACCTGTGGCAAAGTAGAGGTGAGAACCTCTCCCCACCCGCCACCATCCCAGAAACTGGGATCAGAATTCTGGGTGTGTCGTCAGTTCCTCTGAGGACACCTCGAATGCACCCGCTTTCTATTCCCTTCTCCCCTGCAGAGAGTGCCTCTAGACTGGCAGAAGAGGAGCAGAAGCAGACTGCTCCAGCAGGGTTAGACCAGTGGTTCTCCAACTTCAGGGCCGCTTGGAGGATTTGTCAGAATCCAGGGTGCCAGCCCCATCCCTGGGTGTCTGATTCCTAAAACCCAGGAGAGGACCCAAGACAGTGCATTTCTAATAAGTTCTCTGGTGATGCTGATGTTTTAGGGACCACACTCTGACCCCACTGCCCAAGGTCAGACAAAGCCTATTTGATGGTTCTTCATACTCCTGTGACCTTGGCCTCACTTTCCATAACACAGGTGGACTGTGAGACAACATGAGGTCATGTGCATGGGACACTTGGCTGAGTCTGGCTCGACAACAATAAGTCCCTTTTGTTGCTTAAGGCCCAGAATGGGGGGACCCAGGACCCAGGACCCAGGGAAGAGGCATGTCCTGGCACCACAGAAGGCTGTGCCAGCTTGTGGCAGGTACCTGGTAGCCACGGATAATGCCATTGAGGTTTTCAGGAGGTGGCGGGACCCAGCTCACAAGGATGCTGCCATTGCCTGGTTTTAGGGTCACCTCCTGCGGAGGGGCACTGGGCACTGGAGAGAGAAGAGAGGTGGTAAGGGGTGTGGAGAAGAGGACTCTAGGAGACAGAGCTGGAATTGAGGACATGGAGTCTCTTCTCTGTCGCTCTCTTTGCTGGGTCAGGGCAGGAGGGCGACCCACTGGTCCCCAGACTACAGTCAACAGTACAGGGGTCCCAAAAATATTCAGAGGGGATATGGTGGGGTCCCAGGGACCTCTGTCTCTGACCTTGTTCAGGTAGCCTGAGGAGCAGCACATTGCTGTCAGGGCCTCTAGCCCGGCCGGAGGACGGTCTCACTTTGAACTCGTAATCTTGGCCCCAGCGGAGGCCTCCAAGCTCTGCGTTCTGCCAGCCAGCCAGCAGGGTCTCTGCCCACGGAGCTGCCTGGTCTCCAGGGGCAGCCTGGGTCCTGAACAGGGCAGTGTAGGACTGAGCAGGGGCAGCAGGGCCACTCACCTGGGAGAGAGTCCGAGGGGAGAGCGACAGGTCAGGGAGCACATGACCAGCCCTTCCTTTCTTGCTTTTTGCCATGAAATAATTTTTTGTTTACTTCCCTGAGACCCCCCAGGTCTCGATTCCAGGTCCTTGGGATTTATGTGGCTTGCACCTTAGCCGCTGAACCACATAGGTGTGCCCACAGTGAAAAAAATTACTTCTTATTCGTTCATAATATTATATAAGTTTCAGGAGAACAGATTCACACCTCAGTCTTTGTGTCGATCACACCACACCCACCAGCAAAGTTTTAGTGGCCATCACCATTGTCATGAAATTGAAATGACTTTATTGAACCAGTGTGATGTCTCCAATAAATATCCAGACAATGGATTCAAGACTAAACCCGGCAGGGAGGTAAACAGTGATCTACAAGGCACAATGTGACAATAACCAAGGATGATCAGCTCTTTCGGAGCTCCAGACCGCCCCCCCGCCCCAGGTCCCGGCCTCGCCTTCCAGCTGAGCCACACGGCAGGCCCAGGCTTCGTGCCCTTTGCGGGATCCGGGTTCAGCAGGGTCACGTTTTCCAGTTGAATGCGCACAGCCAGCAGCTCCAGAGGCTCGTTGTAGTCCTGGGGCGCTGTGAGGAAGCAGAGGACTGGATGGGGTGCGCTGAGGAGCGCTGTCAGGACCCAGACCCCAGGCTTCCCAGCACTAGAGCACTCCTATGTCTGCTCTAGGATGGGACACCCCCCTAAATGGGGTCCAGCCCTCTGACCCTGATTGCAGGTTGAGACCCATATATGCTGAGTCCAGACCACCCCACCCCACCCAGAGGCCCAACACCTTGGCCCTGATTTGGCAGGCCACCCTCCCCTTACCCTGGACAGACACCCTGGCTGCCCGGCTCTCCCGCTGTCCTGCGTTGTTGGTGGCCATACACATATAGATGCCCGCGTCACTCTTCTCTGTCCGTGCCATCAGCAGGGACCCCCTGATCATCTGTTGGGGTCAGATGCATTGTGAAGTCCCCATGTGGGGTGGAGCTCTGAGTGGGGAGGGAAGCTGAAGACCTCACCACCTTCCTTCCCGCGGGCTCTGCAGCGGGCATGGGGATGGAGGGTCAGTCCCGCAGGTGTGTCCAGGCCAGGATGAAGTGTGGGGAAGGGGCTATGCTCACCATTTGCCGCCCTGGCTGTAGGACCAGGGGTTTCCCGTCCTTCCACCATGACACAGTGGGCTCTGGGTGGCCCCAGGGTGGCCCACACTCCAGAATCATCTGCTCACCCACCATGGCCACGGTGTCCTGAGGCTGGATCTGGAAATCCTTTTGAAGGACTGTGCGGGGGATGGACAGAGGATGGCCTCCATCTTCCTCTCTTCAGAGGTCCTGCCTGGCCACGTCCTACCACACCCCCTTTCTTGTTTACCTCTGTTCACTCCTCAGAGCCTCACTTCCCAGCTCTCCCATCTAGGACCCCTCCCAGCCAACCAGTTCCCCTCCCATTTCCCAGACCAGACCCGGCCTCCCCTTACAGACACGCCCTCTCACCTCCCCCTCCTTGGCCATCTAGCCCCAGGTGTGCCCTCCCTGGGCTTCCCCTCGCCAGCCTCACCAGCCACAGACAACCTAGCGCCTCGGCTGACAGCCGTGCCCAGCCGGTTGCTGGCCTCACATGTGTAGACCCCCAGGTCCGTGGATAGGCCCTGCTTGTCGGGGGCACGTCCTTGGTCAGGGGGCCACAGCAGCAGGAGGGTCCCATCAGGGAGAAGGTGGTGGATGTCTGGAGGCACCATGCTCAGGGGCTCCCCATTCAGCAACCAGCGGATAGTGGGTGGCGGCTGGCCGGAGGCTCGGCAGCTCATCTTGGCAGGGCCCTGGCCCTGGAGCAGCTGGTCCTGGGGGTGGACTAGGATCTGGGGTGGGGAGTCCTGAGCCATGCCTCCTGTGAGGGGAAGGGAGACGGTGCCCTGTCTTACTACCGATAAGGCCTCCTAATCCCTACACACCTCAACTGCCTTTTCTTGTCTAAGATCAACTCCCAAACAGCAAGCTACTGGGAGGGGTGAGGGCCAGCAAGCAAGTGTCCAGGTAAGGTCCTATAGGGCTCTCAGTCTGTCCTTCCAGTTCTGTCTTAGATGCACCATCATCATCACCACCACCATCACCATCACCATCATCATCTCTGGTACCCTTACTGCAAAAGGGAAGAAAAGGAGCCAGGGTGCCTTTTCTCCCCGAGCCAGGCCTTGGACCAGGGAGAAGGGCCAGGAGCCGGGCGCGCCACACTCACCCATGCAGAGCAGGAGCAAAAGAGACAGGGAGGACACAGCCCCAAGGGGGCCCGCTTCTCCAGAGCCCATGGCTGCTGTCAGGCCTCTGTCTTTGTCCCAAGCACTTTGTCCAGCTGCTCTGAGCTCACAGTGGAGGGGAGGGGCAGGGCTGCTGGTGGCGCTTGTTTGTCGAGACTCTGCCCCAGGAGGGAAGCAGCTTGGAGGAAACCACTGCTTCCTGCCTGGCCCTCAGTGCCTTAGAGAACTGGGAGGAGACCAGGGAGAGGAACTCTCTAACCTTGACCCTTCAGCCACAACCACTCCTAGGGTTTACCTTGAGATCTAATCTGGGACATCTTAAAGTTAATCGTCACACAAACATAACTCCAACCTCAGCCTTTAACATTAAAGCCTCTATTTACATCTTGAATCCTATACCTTACCCCTTTGCTTCCAAGCCACCCTCCGCTAGAGTGGAACTGAATCCAGGGGTGGAATCTCAGGACCCAGCATTATGAAGCTGAGGGCAGAGGAAACTAAGGGTAGGGGAGCAGGAGTGTGTTGTCATTCCCCCAGGAGAGATGGAGCTAGAGGTGGGATAGGACAGAAGACAGGAAAGATTCTGAGACTTTTGGACCATTTGGGAGATTCCCAGTGTGTTCCTATGCAGAGATAGAAGAAATAAGCTTCTGCAAGTGCTTGGGCGAGTAAGACATTCTGTTAAGACCTTGCAAGTCAGTTTATCTATAAAGTGGGAATATTAATGTCATCCCTGCCTTGAGGGCTGGAGAAAGAATGAGATGCGATAAAGCATAAACTCACCTAATACATTATAAGTGATGTATAAAAGTTAGCCAGATTTTTTTTTTTTTAATGCACAGTCTATCACTGAAACTACTTGAGAAGACTTACTTGCCAGGAATAATTGTTTTAGGCCCTGGAAAGGCAGGCAGAGTATAAACTCTAAACCTTTCCATCCCTGAAACCTGTGTCTGTAGCAGACAGGCTTTGTAGCTTCTGAGCTTTTGCTCCCTGCCCCCTCCCTAGGAAAAGGTTGCTCCCTCCTCACAGAGCGCTCCTCCTGTTTATAGGTCTCTTCCTTCCAAACCTGGAATCTCAGACATTTCCTGGAGCTGTTCCCGGAAGGCCAAGGCCAGGCTCTAGGGACTCAGCAGAAGGGTATCCAGCCTTTGTTCCATTGTTCATGGCCAGCCCCTCTTCAGGGCTCCTAACCCAGCTGAGCCTCTCCCTTCCTACCCCCTTCCCAGCCTGACTTCCGTGCCAGCGACAGGCTTAACTGCCTACCACAAGCAAGCAAGGCCTCCTTCATTGTCGCCTTCCCTTCAGATAGACAGCGATTACAATGAACTGGGCTTTTCCATGAGGCACAGGCCAGATGAGTGAAAGTAACTGAGAGGCATTGCTGGAAGGATAGGAATTGGTGACAGAGACCAGAGTTTGGTATTTCAGAAGGAGTTGCCGAGGGCAGAGAGGGATTATCCTCACCAGGCATGTGGGATTATTTGTGCCAAGCAGAGAAGAGTAGAGATGACTAGACCAAGGATTTGTGGGGTCAGAGTAGTGAAGAGGCTTTCCACATAGACACTGACGTTCAGCCAAGGACAAGACAAGAAACGACGTGGTGGTTACACATGGGTTTACCATATACACCACCAACTGGAGATTTCCTAGGTACAGAGCTCCCACACCGTTCTGACCCCCTGACAGCCAAAATCTTGCTGTCAGCTGTCTTTTAATCTCTCCTGCTTCTACACTGGACTTGGGAGACTAAGTTTTCTGCCAATATTTTAACACTAATTTGGGTTTATTCAAATCTGTATCATCCAGAAAGATGGTATATGTTTCCCTTGGGAAAAGAAGAATTTAAAGGAATTCAGAGTCATGACTAGCCCTATTCTTAGCTGAATGACAATGGACAGGTGACACCTCATGAAAAGTGCCAGGGCTTTCCTGCAGGATGGAGCCACACGAGGCCGGTAGCCTGAGGAACCGCCTTGTAGTCACGTGCCCCGCCCCTGCACATCACATCTCTCCATTCCCACACTCTGGAGAGCTAAGAACTGATGGGGCTTTGAAGGGCCACCTGTCTGAGCTGTTGCCATAGGACTTTAGATTCCTTGTCCTCTGTCAGGCCAAGCATCCAGGGATCCACGGAGGGATGGTCCAGAGGACTTCCCAACAGTGAGACAAGTTTGGGTGGCTCCCAGCGACCACAGTGCTCATGTCCAGTATCCTGGCCACCAGCATCCTGATTGTCTCATTTCCATACACTCAGGAAGAGCCGACTGTGTGAGTCATGGGGTGATGTTGGTCAGTCAGCTCCGCCTCCATTGTTATCTCAAGGAAGTTCTGCTGTGGGGCCCTGTGATGAGTGGGCCCAGATAATTTCTTCTTTCACCCCAGATTCTAGAGTTTTGTGCTCGTATAACACCTTAGTCGGGAGGAAAGTGGAGGAGAATGAGGAACCCTCCATTTTTTTCAGCTCTGACTTTCGTCTTCTCTGGCTTCCTGTTCTGTGTTCTCTGAAGATAAACCAGGACCTCCTGCTCACCAAGATGGTGGGTAAAAGGCACAATTCAGATGGGGTGTGAGGTCAGTTATACTTAGATTGAGACCCTGGCTCTATCACCCCTTTTTTGCTTTGTTTTGTTTTGTTTTAAGGAAAAGTTGGAAGGAAGGAAGGGAGGGAAGAGGAGAGATATCTCTATTTATTTATTTTTGGTTTTTCAACCCAGCCCAGGTCAAGGACCCAGGTCCTTGACCTCCACGTGGTCCGCTTGCTAATGTCTCAGCTCCCTGAGCCACAAGGACTTGCCCCTTCATTTTACTTCTTACAGAGAGACCTTGAATACGTCATACAATTTCTCTGACCTCCACTTTCCTATCTGTGAATGTCTATATGAGATTTATGGATGGTGGATATTTTGAAAACACTAGCCCTTGAATGTTCTGCGGATGGCATACTCTTCCCTGACACAATGCACCTGGTCCCAACCACCTCTAGATACTATTTTTTGGCCTTGAGATCCTTCTCTTTTTGTCTTCTTGTTAGTTTAATTTTTCCTCCTTGCTTCGCACTGCTCAGTTCCAATCTCCAAATACCCATTTTTGTTCCAAGATGACAATCAATGGAGGGAAATTAAGTCAAGGGAGTAGACAATAATGACCTCCTCTTAGCTGAATGGAAAAATTTCCCTGAAATCTCTTGAACTTCACAGCTTCTAACTCCTCATTCCTGGTCCCATCAGCATCATGGGCATTTCAGGGTTCCTGGAGAAATCATGTCAACCCCACAGTTTTTTTCACTTGCTCAACACCAATGACTACAGGTCCTATGTAGACCAAACATTGCCCTGTTGGAGTTTGTAAGAAATCACCAGTTTTTCAAAGTGGTTGCACCATTTTGTATTCCCAGAAGCAATGAGTAGTTCTTCTGTTTCACATCCTTGTTATCATTTGGTGTCATTGGTGTTCTGGATTTTAGCCGGATGGGTATAGACTGGTGGGTGTAGACTGGTCTCTTATTGTTTTAATTTGTATTTCCTTAATGACATATAATAGGAAATATCTTTCTAGATGCTGTTTACCATCTTATAGCTTCTTTGGTGAGGTGTCCATTAAAATCTTTTCCCTTTTTTAAAATTAATTAAAAAATTTTTTACTCATGAAAATAAACTCATATGTGTAGGTTCCCTATTCCTCATATACATGTCAACACACCCTGTCTTTCACCCTTATGCCTATTTTTTTAATTGAGTTATTTGCTTTCTTACTCTTGAAATTTAAGAATTTTTTGTATCTTTTGGATAACAATCCTTTATCAGATATGTTTTTTGCAAATATTTTCTCCAAATCTATGGCTTCTCTTCTTATTCTCTTGATGTTGTCTTTTGGAGAGCCAAGTTTCAAATTTTAACGAAGTTCAGCTTATCAATGATTTCTTTCATGGACGGTGCCCATTACCATGCCCGAGGTTATCTAGGTTTTCTCCTTCGTTATCTTCTAAGAATTTTATTGTTTTGTGTAGCTTTATGTAAGTTTAAAAATTTCTATCACCATTTCTTTTTTAATGCATGAGTTACTAAGAAGTGCATTTTGAAATATACAAATCAATGGACTGTTGTCCATTGTCCATAGGCTTCTAATTTGTGGTCAGAAAATATAGTCTGTATGATACCAATTCTTCAAAAATGTATTGAGCCATTTTTATGCCCTAGTAGATGGTCCATGTTTGGAAAACATTTCATGTGTCACTCAGAAATATTATGTATTCTTTAATTGATGTAGATTTTATGTGCCTTCAAAAAATCAAGCTTGTATATTAAACTATTAAAATCTTATAAATATTTACTATCTTTTTAAGTCTGACAAATTGGTAATCAAGAGAGGTACACTGAGATCTTCTACTAAAAAAACAGACTTGTGACACTATTGATTTTTACTTGATGTATTTTAAGGTTATTTAATTTGATACATACAATTCAATATTAAAGTATTTTTATAAAATAAATCTTTTAATATTGTGTAGTTATGCTCTGTAGCAGACACCCTTAAGGCCCCAATTATAACTCCTCAGAATTTAATTCTACATTGAAAGTTGTTCTCTGTGAATTCTTGCAATTCTGGGTAACATATTTTGACCACACACGGGGCAAGCTGGAAGTTCTGGGAGGTAAGGCCCCAGAAGAATTCCTTAACTGATGATGAATGGGAATTTGATGGGTCCAAATCCCAGCTTCTTGGCCTTTCAGCTGGGGTTATCCTAAAATCTGTCTAACAGTGTCTCCTAGTGTTCTACAGAGGATTTAATTCACAATAGTTACTGGTTTAATAACATACCCTTTATTGACTTTGATCCCTTTCTGATCTACTTCCTATTATCTGACTTGTGCTCCCTGAAACAATTTATTTCTACTCAAACTCAAGATGTAATAATAAGGGTGGCCATCTATTTAATCGGGATACATTTTTTGGGAGTTAAAGGTATGCTAGTAGTAATGCTAGGAGTAAGCCAGGACTGTCTCAGGAAAACAGGATGTAAGGTCATAATACTAATTAGACTTTTTGTCCTAAAGTCCTTTTGTCTTATGCTAATAGTTACCTCAGCTTCCTTTTGGTAGCTATTTGCCTGGAATGTCTTTTTCAATTATTTTACTGACAACTTTTCAAAATCTCTGTTTGGGGTATATTTCATTTAAGGATCACAGAGCTGGATTTTAAAGAACCCAATCCAACCCAATGCATTTTGACAGATGAGTTCCGGCTATTTATAATTTATAAGCTCTAATTTATCTTTGTCTCTGCCATCTTTATCTTTTGGCATTCTGTTGTCTCACTTTTTCTATATTTCTTTTTTCCTTTTTCTTGACTTTCAAAACAAATTGATTGAATCTGAGTTTTCTGCCTTCTACTGTTTTCCTCTTTATTAGTTTGGAACTTATAAAGACCATCTTATTCATTCTTTTAGTAGTTACCCTGATAATTTCCTCCTGAATATGCAGTACAATCACATGTTAACTTCTTAACTACCTCCTCTTCCCCAAAGAATTTAAGGGCCTTGGAATAATTTAATTCTGATAATTTCTCTTCCAATTTACATGCTATTATTTTTCTGAATTTTATTTGTCAGATTTTGAAAACCAGAAATCAGATATTACTATTATTATTATCATTTTATAAAACACTGCTTAGGTTTATTTACCTATTTACTAATTTATTTATTCACCATTTTTTCTTATATTTCAAACCTTTCTTTTGGCCTAATTTTCCTTCTTCTTAAAATATATCTTAGAAGCTTTTTTAATGTTGATGGTCAACTGCAGTTTTTTTCACCTGATAATATTTCATTTATCTTCATATTTGTAAGTATATTTTTGCTAACGACAACATTCTGACTCAATAGTTTTATTTTGTCCATTGTTTCAAACTTATTATTTCACTTTCTAATAATTACCATTATTGCTGTTCCCTAAATGTATATGATTTATCTTTTCCTTTCTAATTACTCTTAAGACCTTTGTCTTTGGTGTACTCTAGCTTTACTACAATATATCTAAGTGTGGGAATCTTTTTTTCCTGAGAAGACATAGGATCCAGTAAACAGGAGCTTTAGCACAGGAGGGATGAAGAACTCATTTGAGAGGAAGGAAGGGAGAAGAGGAAGAAGCACTTTTATTAACTTATTTATTTTTTCAGCCCAGCCTGGCCTGGGTATTCAATCCAGGTCCTTGGGCTTTATGTGGTTCACATCCCAGCCGCTAGTGCACGTTTGGACCACCAGGAAGAGCTGTGGAATCTTTTTAGGTATCTTGTGTGCTAACCTTCCTGTATATTTATGTTATACAAAAAATGTTAGTCATTGACTCTCAAAATATTGCCTGTTCTCCATCTCTCTGTTCTCTCCTTTAACTTCTAAGGAAATACGTTTAGCCACTTTACTCTGCATGCCATTGTTACAAAGTAACCAACGAGATCAGAGAGACACACCAGAGTTAAAGAGAATTTAAGAGGAGTTTATTAGCCAGCAGCTGCAAAGGAGAGAGCACCACTTCCAAATCGAGCAGCCAGGTACCCAAATAGGGCAGGGTATTTATATCTTGGTTTTTCCAGGTGTGCCCAGGTAGTGCATAAGCAATTTACAAAGGTGGAACAAGCAGCTATCACACAAGGAAGTTGTTTACAATAATTGTTTACATAGCAGCTGTTTGGCATTTAACTGCTTCCTAGATCTCAGCAGATTAACAGAAACCCCTCCAGCCAAGGCTCTCCTCTCTGGGCAGGTACCTAGCATTCCAGGTGCCAAGGTTTACGTTTCACTGCCAGAGGCTAGTTTCTTGTTTCACCATATTCTTTAATTTCTGTCATCTTCTCACCTTGTTATGCCTTATGTGGAATAATTTCTTCAGATACATCTTTCAATTAACTAACTCTCTAATGCGTTGTTAACTTTTTCATTTACATTTTATTTTAATAATTTTTTTTATTTATTAAAGTTCTAATCAATTTCTTTTCCAATGTGTTCACTTTTGATAGTCTCTTATTGTTTATTTTTGTAATTTTGTCACTTTTCTTTAAGCACTTCATAAATATTGTATATTTCATATCTGATCATTTCAATTCTGAAAGCCTTGCGGGGAGCTAAATCTACTGCTTCGCCTATCTGCTGACTCTCATTCATGAGTTTTTTTTTCCCCTTCTGTGTTTAATGACCTTTCATCTTCGGGTGATAGTAATCTCTGAAAATTTTGGAAAATACTTTTCTCCAGAGTGGACTTGCATTTTTATGTAAGAAACCTAGGATGCTATCAGCTGGGATCCCTTTCTAGCATACCGTAATTTGGTTAATTATCAGGTTCAGCTCCCAGCTCCTGGCCCAAGTTTAGTGTTCTATTACAGAACTAATAGAAACATCTGCCCCTGGGCAATACACATTTTATGAGACTAAGAGCCTAGTCTGGACTCATCTTACTTTTTTATTTTTTGTTTTGTTCCCTTGGAAATTTTCCCTATCTCCTGAAGACGGACAATGCAAAACAGGCTGATTATGGTGGCTTGGGTGTTAATTAAGCCCAAGGACCCGGGTTCATGACCCAGGGTGGGTGGAACAACCAAAATCAGCAAATAAATAGATAAATAAATGCCTCTTCCTCCTCTCTTTTTTCCTGCCTGCCTGCTTACTTGCTTTCATTTCAGCCCTCACCTTTCTTTAAAAAAAAAGGCAAAACAAATAAATATGTATTTCTGTTATATAATATATAAATATATGCACATAATTTTATCACACTATACATTGTATTCTTTATATTGTCTTTTTAATTGAATATATCTTAGAAATTCTTTCCTTTCAGTAAATATTTTTCTTTTCCAGAACATGTTTTTCATTTCTCTGTAGATTAAAGTCCTGGCTGTATGTAGCAAACATATTTTAAGTAGGACCTCATTGTTCTGAAATAGGAGTATCTAGCAGAATATCTTGATACCTTGAGTATCTAGCAGAAGTCCCACACATCAACCAGTTCTCAATTATTGCTTTAACCCCTTTTACACCACTGAAATTACTTATGCCAAGTTAATCAGTGATTTCCTTGCAGCCAAACTTAATGCACATTTTTAATTCCTCCTCATACGTGACCCTGCTTTGTGGTCTTGGAATGCGCCCTCTTTCTTGAAAACCTCTTTTATACATGTTGCTCCTTCTGCATGGAGTATAGGGCCTCTGATCCTTTTCCCCCCACCCTGGATTAATCCACTGATTAACTAATCATTTTAAGACTCAGTTTAGGCCTGTTCACCAAGATACCTTCAATGACAAACCCTAACTTGTGTTAGATGACCTTCCTGCATGCTCCTAGAACACCTGGATAGATCTCTCATTGCCTTTTCCACACTGTATTATAACAACCTGTCTACTTGGCTGTTTCTTATGGAGATTGTCTTCCCAGTGTTTAGCACAGGGTCTTGTCTGGGGTTGATTAACCAATGTTTGCTGAATAAATGAAAGAACACCCGAATGAATAAATGAATGAATGGGTGAGTGAATGATGATTTTGAAGTGGACAACTTGGGACTTGCAAACAGGGTGAAGGATGGTGAAGCAAGACGAGAATAAAAGAGAACAGGAAAGTGGGATTTTTAAAGGTGTTTGTTTTATACTCCTTGCCTAAGTGGAATAAAGTGGTCATTTCTTTTCATCAAAAGTTTATTGAGCATCTAGTAAGTGCTAGGCACTCTGCCAGATGCTAGTAATACAAAGATGAAGATCAAAACAAAACAAAACAAAAACAAAAAACAAAACCCACCCCTTACTTGTCTGTACTCCCTTCCCCCACCAAATTTAAGGCAGATTTGGCTTAAACCTGGAAGCTGCTTATCAGGGATTCAGCCTCAAGGGTTGGGGTATGGTATGCTCTCATCTCAACCTTCACCCCTGCCTCTCAAGGCTGACAAGCAGGCACCCCTTCCCCAAGTCCTGCCTCTCCCAGCTGCCTGAGCTACTTTCCCCTGCATGTATTATCTCATTAGGGCACAGGCACCTGGCAGGTGAGGGGAGCATTCTGGTGAACTCTTCCAGCAGCTGTAAAGGCGGAACTGCTCAATGAGCCTGGAGGCCTACGGAGCTGTGAAGGGCAAACTGTGGGGGAAGGGTGAGGAGCCTGCTAGAAATGAGGCTGCCCTTGGAGTTGTGATAAAACTCACCTCAGGGCAGAGGTGGTGGGGGCCAGGGGCCCTGGGGATCAAGGGGTCTTGCTCTGTGGGGTGACGTGGAGTCAGAGCTGGAGCCAGGGAGGCAAGGAGCCTTAGAAGCAGCAAGGAAAAGAGGACAGAACACTTGGGAGAGCTTCCTTCTCTTTCGGCTTTTTAAATGCCCTCTCTCCTCACATACTGTCCCTCCTACCATCTGTTGAGGAGGTGGCGGCATGGCCATGGACTAGAGGAGCCCAGCCGCCTGTAATCTGATTTGGTGTGACTAGGGAGTCAGTCCTGTCTGATCTCCTGGACCCAGAGCATCGGGAGAACCACATTTGGGAGGCAGGAGGCCCAGGGTTGGATCATGTGTCGTCCAGTCCCCCCCCACCCCCACATGCTGGGGAGCCATAAGCCTCCCCTCCACTTGCTCCCGGCACACTGCCATTTCTCTGGATAGTACAACTCTATTCTCTTACTCGTAGGAGGGCTCAAAAACCTTTCCTGGGGATGATTGTGTGAAGCCTTGTTTTGTAAAGAAGCCGGAGAGAAGGCATAAGTGTGAGGGGTTGAAAGCCAGTCCTTCACCTGCCAGGTTTCTGGTTCAGGGGAGCAAGTGTGAATCCCCTTTTCTATAGCAGAGATGCAGGAAAGGATGGCATTGTGAATGGTCCACCAAGCCCGGGAGGCTTGAGTTCTCTGCCTTAGCTGGGGTCCAGGTCAGGGGCAAAGGAATGTACTCGAGTTCCTCCCTCACCAACCGGTAATACCCAGGTACCACGCGCCCTGCCCTGAGAGGGTCTCCCATGGCACCCCAGATGACTATCCAGATGCTCAGAACATCCCCTGTACACCCGGTCACCGGATCTGACTTCCCTCAGTTTAGGACAGCTGTGCATTTAGGCTAAGTGGCCACACTAATCTGGGCTTGCCAAAAAAGTGCTCAGGATGCAGGCAAGGGGTGAGGGCTCGCGAGTGCCCTGGGGAGCGTAAGGACTTCAGGGGAGTTAGGTTACCGATGTTAGTTTCCATAAGACCCTTGGGGGAAGGGGCTGGAGATTTAATCATCTATGTGGTCCTAGGAGGGCACAACTCCTACCCACCGAGAACGCAGCCAGTAAACTGGGAGCAACTACTCCCGGCTTTCAGGGCCAGGCCCACTCCCTGCGGCCCGCTGCGCCCCCATCTGGCATACCTAGGTCCTAGAGTCCCCGCCCGGACCTCCCCTCGCTGCTGGCGGCGGCCCTGCTTCCAGGTCTCCCCCAGGCCTGGCCCGCGAAGCGCGGACGCCTCCCGGGAGGGTCCCAAGACCACTCAGGCGCTGATCTCCACCGAGCCGGCGTCGTCTTGCTCGCGGATGAGGTGCACGCCCGCAGTCCGCAGTGTGCGCGAGGCGCTGCGCGAGCGGCCGGGCGAACTCGGGGTCCGGGGCGGCGACGTGTGCGTCCGGCCGGTGGCGGGGGAGCGCACTGGGGAACGCGGGTAGCGGCGGGCCGAGCGGATGGGCAAGCCCGGAGAGCGGCCCGGTACGGATGGCGACACGGAGTAACCGGGAGGACCTGGCTCGGTGGCGCTCCGAGGCTCCGGAGCTGGCTTCTCCTCCAGCTCAGCGGACTCCTGCAAGGACAGGCGCCGAGGGGGTCAGCGGACAGCGGCCCAGTCTGGGGGTGCGCCTGGTGTTCCCAGCGCTGGGCAAACCCAGAGGAAGGAGGCCCGGGTCCCTCCACCCCCATCTCCTGGAAGGCGGCATACATCAGCCTGGTTTTTCTTGCAATACACAACATGGTGTCTGGCACATAATAGGTGCCCAGTAAATGTTGAAATGCATTAACCTGAGTGCCACTTTGTTTCCTCTTACCACGGGTCATGGGAACTCCAAGGCGGCTAGCTATGGAACAATGGGAAACCAACAAAGCTGTTGTCCAACGACATAAATTTGAAGTCTGGATCGACCACTTATATACTTGTTTGATGCAGATTATTTTCTCTCTCTTAGCCTTGTTTTTTCTAACCTCTAAAGTGGGAATGACATACATATTTCTCAGGGCTAGTCTGAGTCCTGTGAGGGAGACCAGTATGGCACCAGGGCTTCTTGCTGCTGTTGGGGCACAGAGGTCCGGCTCTCACCTTGTCCTTCAGGATATAGAGTGCCATGGGATTCTTCCGCTCCTGCTCTCCACTTCTGGGGAGGGTGTCTGCTGCACAGGGCAGAGAAAGGGGTGGCTGGCCCAGGTACAGGAGCCTTTCCACAGCCAGCACCTACACTCTGTGCTCCCCATGTGACCAGACAAGGCCCCATCACAACCCCCACCAAAGGATCCCAAATCCCTGGGGTCCTACCTTGGCCGCACCTCTCCCTGCTCTGCAGTCTTCGTGCAGTTGCTGGAGGAAGGGGCCCTGCAGAGCTGGATTCCTTGCTGCCCAGTTCTGCCTTTTCCCAGCAGCCCACTGATCTGAGAGGCGATGGGATGGGTGAGTGGGTGGCTGGGAGCTCACCTTCTGGTTTCAGGTGGTCTTCATTCTGATCCATATACTCCAGGGAGTTTTGCTTCTCTGCTTTCCTCTTCTTTCTGCAAATCCACCAGTATCCCGTGAACAAAGCTATGGAGTGTGTGCAGGAGAAGGTCTGGGGCAGCGGGGACACAGGGAGAATCTGATGGCTGTAAGAGGTCCACAGAAGATGGGAGGGAAATGGGAGCATTTCATGAGTTTTGGAATGAATTACATCTGGAATTGCAGCTGTGTGTGTCTCTAGTCTCTAGAATTCTGATTTAGCCATCCTGTGTCTCAGCATCATGCTCTACAGATGAACACACTTAGACGGTGACACACTAACCACAAGCACAGTGCCTACCCACAGAGGTGCTCTGTAGTGAAGCACTGTGATAGTGCTGTGCTCAGCAGGGGCTGTGGCTCCCTACACACCACACACAATGGTCAGAGCCCCCGTAGGCCTCTGGGAGGACCGGCATTGAAAGAGTCCAAGGAAAGAATCAAACTTGGAGCTGGGATGGATCAAAGATTTAGGGTGCTCAGGGTATGGAACGTGGAGAGTTACCCAGACTTTTTGGAGGGTTTCCAGCAGGCACAGACTGTCACCAAGGTCACAAGGAGGAAGATGCCTCCTGTGGACAAGATGATGTAGAGAGAGCTTCTTCCTAGGGAGGGAGAGAAGCAGCAAGGTGGGCAAGTGATTTTTTGCAGCGGAAGGAGAGGTGGAGTCCTAGCCAGGTGGCTGGCCAGTGGCAGGGTTGTCCCAGAGCCCACGTGCCACCTGCTGCTGTCCTTCATGGGCACTTGGCCTCTCTCTCCCTCCCCGCACTCTGGGAGGGCCTTATGCCTGTGTGGGCACCTGCCTTTTGGAGGGGTGGGCAGGGAGACTCACTGTACACAGTGATCTTGAGAGGCAGGCTGCGACCCTGGCTGATGGGGTTCTCCACCACGCAGCTGTACAGGTCATCGTCGTCCATGAGCACACGGGTGATAGTGAGCACCTTCTGGTCGGGGGACAGGAGCATCCTTGAGTCGTTGAGGAGGGGTTTGCCATCCTTCAGCCAGGTGTAGCTAGGCTTGGTGCCATTCTCGTGCGAGCAGTTCAGGGTGAAGGCCTCGCTGAGCTCCAGCACAGTGGTTGAAGTCACCAACACCTGCGGCCTTGAGATGGGCACTGAGGCCCGGGGCGCGGGAGCCTGTCAGTCAGCGGCCAAAAGCTTCTCCCTTCTTCTCAGCTCCCTACCTTCTAACACATCACAACTCAATTTGTCATCTGGGAAGGCCCTCCAGGGATCATCAGTTCCCCACCCTCCACCCACGCATTCTTTCATGCGCACATTTATTTATCAACTATTTATTGAGCACCTATAAAGCCCGGGGACAGTGCTGAACAGGACAACCATGGTTTCTGCCTCCATGGACTTCCCATGCCTTCCCTGTTCCAAGAGATCTTAAACTGACCCAGCTTGGGACATATTTTCACTTGGATAAGTCTAGGGTCAGCTGTTTGGGTTCAAATGTCATTTCTGTCACTTACTAGCTGCATGCCTTTTGGCAAGTTACCCACCTCTTTGGATTTCAGTTTTCTGTGTGCAGGAGGAGCTGATAATATTAACTATCCCTCAAGCAGTGTAAGCACTAAATGAGTCAATATATGCAAAGAATACTTATAATAGTTTCTGGCACACTCTCAGCTCCTTAGTGCTTTCTGTATGGGTTCCCCTGGGTCTAGCTAGTGATGGGCAGATCCTGTCCCCATTCCAGTCATCAGGCCCACCACCTTCCCTGTGAGACACTTTACCATCGACGGTGAGGTTGATGGTCTTCTCCCCAGTGAAAGTGTCATCGGTAATGGAGATCTCCACCTCATAGGTGCCCTCATCGGCCAGCTGCAGGTCACTGAGAAGCAGGGAGCCATTTTCGAAGAGGCGGATGCGGTCTCGATAATCAGGACGCAGGGTGCCAATGACCTCTGTGCCGATGGACTGCACCACTGTCACTGGCTTGTCCCGCTTCAGCTGCCACTTCACCACGGGCTTGTCACTGCTGGTGCTGCTGTACTGTACGGAAAGCAGGGCGGACTTCCCCACGGTGCCATGGATCAGGCGCACTGGGCTGGTGATGTTTACCCCCTCCAGGGGCTCTAGGAAAGGAGGTCCATGGGGAGAGGGCAGCATCAGACTCAAGGCTCCTAACTCTATTCCTACCCACAAGTCCTCTGATCTCTCCACGCCTCACCTCTGGGCCCTTCACTCCCTGTCAGTCCTGGATTCTTACCTTGTGGTTCCAACTCCTCTTCCATTGTGGCTCTGGCCCCTCTGCTCTTTCATCACAGTTCCCACCCATTCCAGTGCCCTCAATCCTTCTTTTCTCTGGCAGTTTCCCCTACTGCCTCCTCCTGAGGAAGGTTCCAGCAATCCACGCCCTTTGTGTTCTATTCATAAAATATTTAAGGAGCACTTCCCAAGTGCCAGGCATCCATGTTCTTGGGATATTGATGAGCAACACAGACAAACATCCCTATACCTGATTATAGACCAATGAACCGCAGGTGAATTTGTCAGATTTCTTCTTGATTGGGGTGCTGGGGGTGGGGAGGGGCAGACAGAGAAAGAATGGAGACATAAAGCGTCAAGAAGAGGGGAGAGTGTCACAAAGCAGTGTTAATAAAGGGGAAGCTTAGCAGCCGGAAGACAGCTGGGCTACTTTCCAGTCCTACCAAGAGCCTCTCTGATCCTTGGCCCAGCTTTACCTAGCATGCTACTAAGCCTGAAGAACGATCCTGCAAGTGGGTAGATGGTTCTGGAAGTTCACCCAGACTCCAGCCCAATTTGCAATTCCCCCAGAGAAGAGGGATTTGGGATGAGTAGAACAAAGGATTTGGAATCAGCAGGCCTTGTAAGACTGGGCTACACCACTGCGTAGATTTGGGCAATTCATCTTTCTAGACCTCCATCTTCTCACTTAGAAAATAACAATAATAATAAGAGCAACTGCTCCACGAAGTTCGCAGGATGGTCAAGCATGTGTATATCAATCATCATGTAGGGGAACAAGCAGGAGGCTAAACATCAGGGATTTGGGCCCCAATATTGACTTATGATCTAGAAGAAGTCACGTATTCATTTGCAGTTCACATTCCCCAGAGATCCGATGAGTGGTAACCTGGATGTTCTCAGTGGTTTAGTCCAGTCCTGTAATTCTGGGGTTTTACTCTCTTGTTCAACGACTCCTCCATCCAGAGGCGTATCTCACAGTTCCGAGCTCTCTTAGAAGCTTTGAGGATGGGACAGGTGCTGCTCATTGATGTCACCTGAACTTGTGCAGCAATACACCACTAGAAGGAGGGACTTCTGGGGAGAATGTTGACTGGGAACAGTTTAGCTGAATTGACACATCCCAGCCAGGTTCTTACGGCCTGTGCACTCCAGCTGCTTCCTTTGACTGTCATTGTCACTAGAGCTGCCTCTTTCTTCCTCACCGTTTTCCACTCTGCAGCTGCTGTGTAGAGTTGAGGAGCCTGAGCCATACCTTTCCATCCCTGATTCTCTGCTTGAAGGCCTCACATCAAACCCAGAGGCAATCACATGAGAACGTTAGTTGTGGAGATTCAAACAAATGTAATTTGCTTTCCATAATCCATGTTTTTGGAACAAGTGCTTTTTAGAGTAGTGAGCTCCTCATCTTTGAAGTAACCAGGGAAAGGCCATTGATTATTTTTCCACCCCTCTCTGTCTCAGTTTCCTCCTCTACATAGTGGGGTGGTGGGACCAGATGTCTCTAAGGACCTGCCCAACCCTCTTCCAGGGCTCTAATTCTGGGTTTGCATCTTGAAATGACCCATTACCTCCCAGGTATGTCAGAGTCATACAGTCTTAAATGTGGAGGTGACTCCTCTGATGACTAAAGCTGCAATCTGTATAAATATTCTGTGCTTGCTATTGAGGGGAGTCCTAATTTGGGGGTAGGTAGAACACAATCAACTATTTTCAAATATTTCATATTAAAAGTATTTTTATTCCCACAAAACCTTGTCTGAAAATGAAGAGAAATAAAATCTAGTTCCAGCACATATACTTTGGAAGAAAAAGGTGTAGGGACCAAAGACCTATCCTGCCCAGTAACTTGGGGAGCTACTAGGAATCCCTGTGGCTCTGTGTGTCAGAATGAAATACATTCAGCCTGTGAGGCTGTGAGGTTTCTTCCAACTCCTAGTTTCTTTGTTTACATGGGATTTTCTGCCCAGCAACTGCTAGGTGCCAGGATTTCAAATTTCCCTGAATAGGCAAATAGACATGTGTGACTTGAGATGGCCCCCAAAAGATCTGCACTTCATTAAAAGCCTTAGTAATGATCAAATAATTGGGGAACAGGTGCTCACCTTCCTGGGCCCAGTCTGATGCAGTGGGTATGACATGAGGGTTATACAGGCAGAGTCATCCTGGGGTAAACCCATGTTTGCTAAAGCAAACCAAGCACCAAACTTGAGAGTTCTTATTTCCTCCTTCCAAGAGTCTGGACAGTGATAGTTGAAGCCCAAGAAGCAGTGGTAGGGATCCACCGTCCCCTCTCTCTTCCCCTGCATCCACTCTCTCCTGTCAGTCACAAGGTCCCAGTCATCCGCTTGAGACGCCTTTCCCCACCTCCAACCCCCTCAAGTCTACTCCTTAGGTCAAGGTGAACTACCCTCTTCGGAATGAAAGCAGCAGAGAAGCTACAGCACACTGCTTGCCCTCTCTAGACCGTGAACGTGGGACTGGCATGAGCAACAGGGACACATGTGCACGTATTCAGAAGTGAAAGGGTCTGTCTTTTTCAGAGACAGAACAAAGAGCATTTTGCAGAGCAAATGCTGTTTCCCAAAACTGTAGCCAAAACTGGAGTTGGTATTAAGTTCAGGGTTCCACAACTTTTAAGGGACACAGAGAACTGGGACAGATGCCAGGGCAGGACAAGCGGAAATGGCCAAGCACCATGATCCACAGTGGAAATAAAAGAGACTAGGACTATTGAATCTTAAGAAGTGATGAAGTTTAATCATTGTCCTGAGGTCTCTGAGACATCATTATGGAGGAAATCTCTGTTCCCACCTGAGGCTGAACAAAAGGAAATTGACGTAGCTACAAGATGATTCTAACAAAGAAACAATGCCATTCTGGGTCAAGTGGGTGGCTCATTGTCAAGCAGAATTTTGACCTGCTATGACACCAAGGAATGTCAAGTTTTAAAGTATAACAAAGTGGCCTGCCCTGGTGGAGTAGTGGTTGAGTCTTCCCCCTCTGGCCAAGTACATGCATCCTAAGGGTCTAAGGGAAGCAACCAGGATGAACAACTAAATAAAATAAATAAAAATGGTTCTTTCTCCTCTCTTTTCCTGGTTGCTTGCCTACTTGCCTTTATTCCTGTGTACACCTTTTCTTAAAATAAAAAATAAGCTATAAGGATGTATCTCCCTGAATGTGGGACTCAGGCAAGAGACTTCTTCCCATTAGGTCCTTAGAGGATGGCACAGTTCTAGGATCCCAGAGAGTAAACTCCTGCAAATCAGATTATCCAGATTTATGGTGTGGTTTACATATATCTGTAATTTAATGTCTTAGCTTCTAAAAAAGTCTTGCTTGAATTTTCCATGAATTGGGTTGTGTTAAATTTAGTCTCAGTTGTCCATATTAGGGACATTAAAGACTGGGCAATAGTTGTCTGTGGCTAGCTTGGTGGCTGTTGCCATAAACACAGGGATTAAAGTAAAACTTGGGGGTCCCACCCCTCTAGCAGTGCTGATCTTTAGAACTCCATTTCCCAGCTCTCTTGCGGTTGGGTACGGCCATAGACAGAGCTCTGCTCAACAGAACCAGTGGTATGATAGCAACACTTACAGGCCTGTTTTAGAGAAACCTCCCTCAAGGCTTTTTTAATTTTTTAATTTTAATTCTCTATCTGAAAGAAATGGTGATAAGCCTCAAAGTTGATGGAACTCGATCAGCTTGGTTCCTGAAAAACTTCAGGGAAACTTATCCTTCCATGTCTTGTCAGACTTGCACTGGACTATTAAATGGTTAATGCCAGGAGCATAGGTTTTGGAATCTGTCACAGAAGCTGGCATATCCTAACGTGTTATATTGAGGATGACAGAAATTCCTTATAGAATCTCAGCTTTTGATTGTCACAGCAGTACAAGGACCTGACCCAGCACTTACTTCTTTCCTGTCAGAAGTCATAACTAATCTTTTAGCAGAGTTCACATTTAGGATGGTTTCTCTTTATTAAGAGATAGTTAATAGATATTAATAATAGTATCTCTTTATTAAGCTACATTTGCCTCCACAGAAACTGCTTTGTTTCCTTTGTTTTTGCTTATTCACACTGACTGACAAGATCTTTCCATATTTCTTTCTTTACCATTTGATGATCTGAAAGAGTTTAGGGCATCCCGCCCTCCCCTGCCCCATCTGTATATTCCATCATGCGTGGTCTATTCCAAAGTCACTGTCTCCATAGCTTCAGCTCTCATTATTTCATCAACTCACTATCTTTTCCTTTAAGATTGCTCTCACTGAAACTAATAGTGACCTCTTAATTGTCATAATCAATGGACTCCTTTAGGGCCTGAGGATACTTGACCTCTGGTACATCTGATGTTGTTTCTCTGGAAAACTCCCAACTCTTGACTTTCTAGACACCAAAGTCTGCTAGTTTTCCCCTTGTATCTCTAACTATTCCTTCTTGGTCTTCTCAATGGGCTTTTCTCCATCTGTCTTCCTCCATAATTTTTATGGTTACTTAATCTTCAATTTTCAGCCCAATTTTTTTTCTCCTTCTAGGTAATGTTATCCATCCCCATTATTTGGAATTTCACCTGCAGGTGACAGTTTCCAAATACCTTTCTCCAACCCTGACCTTCCTGCCCCCAGCTTCAGGCTACTTAACATGTCCCTCAGGTGTGTCACAGATATTTCAGTCTCAACATGCACAATATTAGTCATCACAGAAACCTTAACACCCTCTCTGGATTCTTCTACTTCCTAGCAACCACTTGCCTCCAAAGTATTATCTCTGCCTGTCTCATTCCCTCTATCTTTATTCTAATTCCATCCCCTGTTATTTTTCTTCTGGACTATTGCAATATCCTTGTAATGGGATCTAACTCACATTTTGAAGTCCTAACCTCCAGACTTCAGAAAGTGACTTGAAATGTAATAAAGTGAAAATGTAATAAACCAAGATGATACCATGTTGGAGTTGATTGGGCCCCTAATTCAACATGACTGGTATCCTTATCAGAAGGAGAAATTAAGATACAGAGACACACAGGGAGAACACCGTGTGAGGAGTGAAGTTATGCTGCCACAAGTTGAGGATCGACCAAAGCTATCAGAGAGGCTGGGAACCAATCTTTCCCCAGTACCTTTGAGGCAGGTAGAGTCAGGGGTGTGGTCAAGATCCCCAGACAGAGGTAGAAAGAAAATGTGTTAAGTTTCAACTTACTAATTAAAGGAAAATGCAGTCTAGCTGCCATTGTTTTGCTGATGACTTCCCTCTAGCTGCTTTGCTTCCCCATGTATGGCCTGTATCACTCAGGCTCTCCCTCACCTTATGAAGAACTCAGGGTCTTCAACTCCGGGGAAGACATTCGGTAATCTTTATCTAATCAGCACACTCTTAAATAATGATGCACTAAACAGTGTCGAGACCCCAAGAAAAATAGGAGCATGATGTAACCTGTATTTTTTTTTTTTTTTAAATTTTAGAAACTGTCGAGGTCAATAGGAAGGAGACGCAGCTGTGGGGGTCTGATGACTGTCTCCTCACTAACTAGCCCAAGGGGCTCTAACTGAATCATGTCATTTAAAATCTCCAGATTCCAGCTCCTCTGTACATCAACAGCTTGGAAGTAAACTTTCTTTGCTGGCCCCTTCATGCACCAGTTGGTTGCGGTTTTAAATAAATCATGTCTGAACCCATTCTTTTGGCTCTGAGCATTTTCTAATTTGGAGGGTTCAAGGACCCGGGAGTGTGGGGCTCTGCAACACCTCCAGAGGGAGCATGACTTGGTTGGCATCTTGCTCTCACAGTTTTAGCTTCCGGAACTGTGAGAAAACACTTTTTAAGTCACCCAATTTGTGATCCTTTGTTATAGCCGCACTCACAAACAGATTCCTTTTCCTCTTGCCTCCAGCTGCCCACAAAGCCTACCACAGAGTGGGCTATTTGAAATTCACTCCCCTATTAGAAACCACCTCCTGCCCTCCCTCCACTCTGTACAGATTATATTCCAGCTTCCTAAATCTAGTTTAGGAGGCTCTTGCTTAACTTAACTCACACTTTTCTCCATCAGCTACGGTGAACTGCTGGGCTGCTTCTAAATACGCAATGTCATTTCATGCTATTCATTTTTCCCAATTTGCCTGCTATAATGCCCACTCCCGCGCCACTTATTTTTCTTATCCTTTAAAATTTAGTGCCGGTATTCCCAGGAAACCCTTTCCGATGTCTCACATGCCAGCCCTGCACAATACGCATCAGCTTCTAGATGGGGAAGGAGACTCTTTGCCTATCTTTCTCATTATACTTTCTGTATGATATTAAAGTAATCTTGGCATCTGTTTACCCCCTCTAAATTGTGAGTTGCTCGGGTCTTTGGAATAGTGTGTGTGTGTGTGTGTGTGTGTGCCCGCGCGCGCTCACATAAACATATTTAAAAATAAGAGCAATTCTCCAAAGAGTTGGTAGGGGGCAGCACAGGAGATAAATGACTATACTATGCGGAGAGTCATGGATTCTCCCAAGCTACTGTCCCAAACCAGGAGGCTCATTATCTCAAAAGCTCTTTTCATCTCCCTTGCTGTTTCTATACTCAGAGAAGCCAGGGTGGCGGGGTTGGTGGGGGGTGGTTAGGGAGCTACAAAACCAAGATTTATCCCACTCTCCAAGCCCCACCATAATCCCTTGGAAAGAATGCTGGACTGGCCCACGCCAACAAGACATCCCATACGAAATGGCTCATTGCCCTCCATCTAATGCATTTGAATGCTGTGGGAGCGACAGAGTCGCGCAGCCTTTGCGGGGAGGGGGCAGGGGCCAGGCGGGAGGCACACAAATGAAGAAATGCATTCAACACTAATGCCTGGGCTCACTGAGATGCTTCCCTTGCTCCCGCCCCAAAGGCATTCTGACTTAAAACACTCCCCTCCCTCCCCTCTGAAAGTCCGGTCCCTTGTCCAGACCCCCGGACCCTTGTGTTCTCCTACCTGTCTGGAGCAGCAGAAGGCAAACAAAAGGAGCGAAGTGCAGGGCAGTGAAGGCTCTTGACAGGGCTCCCCTTTCTCTCTTCATTTTGGGTGGCGTTCTCCAGCTCTGGTGCAGACAATTAGCATGATTTCTCTACTCTGGGCACGTCCCTTTGTGCCACTCGGAGTTTTTCTGCCCGAGCACAGCCCTGCCAACTTCCCTCTGAATACACAGAGCTCTGTGTATTGCTGGACTCGTTCTTTCCTTTCTTTCAGACCTGGCATTTTCTCGTTTCAAAGCCCTACATCCCTAGTTCGGAAGAGGGTATCTGCTTAGGAGATCATCTCCAATGTGGGTTCCAATCTGATAGGTCCCAGCAGCCCAGAAATTCTTCCTTTGTCTGTGCCGAGCCCCCACTACTGGGGGAGATGAGAATTTGGGCTCAGTGAGGGGACTGGGCTGGGATACAGTCTAACTGGACCTTATGTCCTAACCTCTCTCCTGTCCACCTCACCCTCCTTGTTCCTGTGAAGGAGGGTGCATGCCAAGGACAGACCTCCAATAAGCTATGAAAAGGGAGGGAGAGGAGTTTTTAAAAGGCTGGGGAATGAGACACTCCAGAGAATTGCCGAAGAAACGGAAAATCCCTGTTTCGCCCCAAAGGAAGAAGACTGGAAAATGACTTGACTTCTATTATTCTCATACCTGTCGTGGTCCTGCTTAGGATTCTCTTTTCTGTCAGAAAATTACACAGATGCCAAAGACCTCTTTCCAGAAGGCACTGTGCTCATTCCCCTGCCTCTAGTCAATTCTCTAGAACATGTCAGAGCAAAGATGAAGGTAATACCCTAATAGCCAGCATCCTGGAGTTCTGTTACCAGTCTCACAGCCTAGCCATCTGCTCTCATCTTGAGGCTGTGATGAGGAGAAACACCCTAGATATTGGGACCAACTCACAAACTCTTGGAGCCTCTGATTTCACATCTGTAAAATGGGGGGAAACAGTAGCTTCCTTGTAGAAAGTATTGGAAGGCTTGAAGATTTAGTACAATATAGTCCCTAGGAAATTCTTTGTTACAGTGATAACATTCTGAAACTTAAAAAAAAACAAACCTGCCACTTCTTTTTTTTTTTATGCCTGTCTATATATCTTATTGAGAACAAAGTTTACAACCCACTTGTTGACCATCTCTAACCCTACTCTTAGTTTTGTATTTCAGTGGTTATCTCTCAAAATACTTTTTTTATAAATTGGAGAAGATCCAAGCAGTTTTCTAGAACTGAAAACGCATGACATAGTCCACCTGAGCCAATGGAAGGGGAGAAAAGTTGAGAAGCATTGAGTTAAAACTTCAAGGAGGAAATCCAAAGTATACTTTGAAATACATAAATGAGATTTTTTTTTCTTTCGCATCTCTGTGCCTGTGATTTTCCCGTAGATACAGTTGTCTGCGTCTGGAAGAGATAATATAGCTTCAGCAGATATACAATGGAAAAAGAGAAAGTTAACATTCAGCTTCTGACAACTAAAATAGCAGCAAGATAAAAGACTTCAACACCAGTATTTGTAAGAGACAAAGAATGCCTTAATTTCTTTTACCTACCCCTTTGACATACATGGAGCAGCCTGTGGACTGAATTGTAGACTTCTATAATTACGGAGAAATGACCTCTTTTGCCTATGATAGGTAGGCCTAGTGGTCAATTGTCTGAGGATAGAAGCAGGTAAAATGTCCAGGAAATCAAAAGTCGAAAGTCTGCCTTTTTTTTGGTGGTGTTGTTTTCGCCTGAAGGATTGTGGAAAGAAAAATATGATAGAGGGAGACCTAAGAAGGATTTAGGTCTCAATATCCCTCACCTGCTGGCCTAAGGACAGATTCCCTCACCCTCCCTTTTTTTAAGAGGAAGGAAGTAGGCAGGAAGGAAGAAGAGGAAGAAGCATTATTTATTTACTTAGTTGTTCGCTTAAGTTGTGGCCCTGCCCCTGGCCCTGCGCCTACTCCCACCCAATGTTGTGAACCCAGGTCTTTGAGCTTTATGAGGATTACGCAAGAGCCACAGACTTAATGCCTGAGCCACTAGGGTGCACCCCAGGGACTGGTCTTAAACTCCTTATTCCCATTTGGAATATGCAAGTGTTCCAAATGCCAACAGGCCCCTGTGGAGCTGCTCAGAGGAGAAGAGAGGGTAAAGAACAGGTAGAAAGCTGAACATAGGACAACAGGCCTCACTGCAGGTGGTGGGTGTGCGACTGCTGTGGCGGGAATCTGCCTCAGTTCATCAGGGCCGAGAGCTGCCTAGACTTGTGCAGAGACCAGTGGGAATCCTGAGAAGTTCACACTGGCCCACAGACACTGTCTGCCCCCATTGCTATCAGGTCACCTTGAACACACCACCTACACTTACCCAACCCTTCTTGGAGAGGAGCTGGATTGCAGGAGACTGGAAAGATGAAGCAGTTGCTTGAGCTGTCCAAGCAGAGACTGAGCTACCTCAAGAGGAGGTTAAAATGGTTGGGTCAGACTGACATGATCAGGATGAGTTAAGTTTTTCTCTTGGAGGTGGGAGGCTCTCAAAAGACCAGAGCAGATACAAAGTCCCCACAGCTCCTTTGCATGTAGGATGAGGTCCTTTGTAATCCTGATTCAGGTCTTTTAAAGATAAATAGACCTATGGAAACTTCTATCACTTGCTTAGGTGCTTCTTTATTCTAACAGATGGTTATTTGTCTCTAGCCCAACTGCCAAATACAGGGCAGGGCACATATTAGGTGTTCAACAGACAGTTGTTGAATATTGAAGGGTGAGAACTCGAGGAGGCTGCTCAAATAGCTAGATGAGTAAAGAAGGGAACTGGGGTAGAGAAGTGACAACAGGGAGGCCACCCAATAATGACTGCAGATGACAGGACAGTTTGTGAACATAGATAAGGCACCCCTTTGTGAATTCCCAGAAAGAATTGGGGTTCACTTTGAGTGGGGTCACTGGTCCAATAGGATTACAGAAACATATGGTAATAGTCAAGCCAAGTTAGTCTCACATTTATCATATAACGTTTATTTCTCCCATTCTAGTTTACCATGCTTTATCTAGCCTTCCTTCCCTGTGTTGTGGTTGCTGTTTTTTAAAGGAAAGGTGCTGCAGGAATGAAGGTGAGTAGTCAGGCAGGCAGGAGAGACAGGAGGAAGAAGCATTTTACTTATTTAGTTGTTCATCTTGTCTGTCTCCCTGGCCCCGGTGTTGAACTGGAGACCTTGGCAAGTATGTGGTGAACTGGGTACCAGGGCATGTCCCTTACTTGTATTCTTTGGGGTGTTCCTAGAGGTTGTGTCTGTCTCATATAATTGTTTCTGATAGAGGCTAGGTTGATTTTATTTTAAATTTTTGTGGAGGTAACTTTGATTTACAAGATAATATAAGCCGAAACGTATATGTTCACCACTCATCAAATATGAAACAATAAACATGCCCACCACCAAATTACCAAAAATCCTTCACTGTTGTCCATTGGACCCACCCACCAGTTGTTCCCATATCCACCCACTTTCCTGCTGATAACCTCAGGTTTATTGTCAATGTCAATGTTGGTTTCGTTTTATCTGTTCATGTGCTTTGTTTCTTTATAGCCCACATATGAGTGAGATCATCCAGTATTTGTCTTTCTTCATCTGACTTATTTAACTTAGTGTAATCCCCTCTAGTTCCATCCATACTGCAGAAAATGGTGGCATGTTATCTTATTTAGGTCTGTGTGGTATTCTTTATCCACTCACCTGATGACAGGCACTGAGACTGTTTTCAATTCTTGGCTATTGTAAATAATGTTCCAGTAAACATGGGGGTAACATGTACATCTGTAAATTTCTATTTTTATGGCTTTTTTGTTTTGTTTTGTTTTTTGTTTTGGTAAATACTCAGAAGTGAGATAACGGAATCATAAAGAATTTCCATTCTCAAACTTTTGAAGAAACTCCATACTGCTTTCCATAAAGGTTGTACCAGTTTGCACTCCCACCAACAATGTAAAAGTGTTCCCTTTCTTTCTGCATCCTTGCCAACATTTGTTGTTTCCAGTCTTTTGGATAAAAACAGTTCTCACAGGTGTGAGGTGATATCTTATTATTTTGATTTGAATTTCCCTAATAACAAATGAAAAGAAATATCTTTTCATGTGCCTACTTGCCATCTGTATTTCTTCTTTGGAGAAATGTCTATTCAATTCTTCTGCCCATTTTTGATTGCGTTGTTTGTTTTCTATTGTTTTGCTTTATGAATTGTTATATATTTTGGATATTAAACCCTTCTCAGGTGTATGCAAATATCTTCTTCCAGTCAGTAGGATGTCTTTTTGTTTTGGTTTTACATATATATACATATATATATATATATAATTTTTTTTTTTTTTACTGTACAGGAGCTTTTTAATTTGATGCAGTCACATTTATTTGTTTATTTTTAAAGGAAACGTACAGGCAGGAATGAAAGTGAGTAAGCAAATAGAAAGCAAAGAAGAGAGAAGAGAAGGAAGAGATTTATTTACTTTTTTCATTTAGTTGTTCACATTTGTTGTTCCCCCTGACCCTGGGTCTTGAACCCTGGACCTTGGGATGTATGTGGGCCTACTCCGAGGTGTGCTAGACCACTAGGCCACCAGTGCACACACTCACATTTATTTTTGTTATTGCTTCCCTTACTGCTGGAGCTGAGTCCCCAAGATCTCTCTAAGGCTTATGTCATGGAACATATTGTCTATATTTTCTTTTGAGCATTTTATAGTTTCGAGTCTTACATTCTTTATTTTGAGTTATTTGTTGTGTCTGGTGTTAGAGAGTAGTCTAGAATCATTCTTTTACAGGTGGCTGTCCAGTTTTTCCATCACCATTTGTTGAAAAGACTTTTCAGTCTCCATTGTCTGCTCTTGGCTCCTTTGTTGTAAATTAACTGACCATATATGTCTGAGTCTATTTCTGGTGATTCAGATTGATCCACTGATGTGTCTCTGTTTTCATGCCAGTACCATGCAGTTTTGATAACTATTGCTTTGTAATATAGCTCTAGATCTGCAATACCTCCATGTTTGTTGTTTTTTCTTCTGATTGCTTTTTCTATTCAGGGTCTTTTGTGACTTCATACAAATTTTAAAATCAACTCTTCTATTTCCTTGAAGAATGTCAGGAGAATTTTGTTGGGGATTGCATTAAGCCTGAATATTGCTTTAGGTAAGATGGCTATTTTAACAATGTTAATCCTTCCCAACCATGAGCACAGACTGTCTTTCCATCTATTTCTATTTTCCTCTAAACAAAATCTTATTTTTCATTGTGTGAGTCTTTTACCTCTTTTGCTAAGTATATTCTAAGATATTTAATTCTTTCTGTTTTATTGTAAATGGGATTGTTTTCTTGATTTCATTCTTTTTATCACATTGTTTGCATATAAAAATGCCACCAGTATTTACTATAGTCATTAATTAATTCTAGAATTTTTTTATGGAGTCTTTTTTTCTTTATTGCCACTCTTGGCTTCAGGTCTCAAATCTGGGTCCATGGCTTTCATAGTCTGTACTTTAGCCACTTGAGACACAGAAGCTGATTCTTGGTAGAGTCTTTAGGGTTTTCTATGTACACGACCATGTCATTTGCAAATAGCGATAGTTTTACTTCTTTTCTAATTAGGAATCATTTCTTCAGCCTTTTTTCTTTTGAGGTACATCCTGGTTATAAAGAGTACTTTTTTTTTTTTCTTTTACTTGTTAGTCCTCCTGTCTGACTTTTGGATCAGAAAATGTAGTTACTTGGCCATCTCCTCATCGGCCTGGAAGATCTCCTGGGGCAGGGATTGTAACTCTTCATTCTTCTGGGTTTCCTGACAGTGCCCAACTCTGAGCTCTGCATAATGTGGCTGCAGGAACAATATGCAGAGAACCGCCTGACAGACAGCAGTAATGCCCTTGCTTAGCCAGAGCCCATGACCCTTCTTCCTCTGAGCACAACAGACTCATTTGCAAGGTCATTGTCCTCTTCTGAGCAGCTGGCCTATCCTCTTGCAGGGGCGGGGGGTGGGGGGGGTGAGGGGGTGGGGGGGGGAGTGTTATTCTATCATGAGAGCCTGCCTCTCTGATGCACCCACTGCTGGCCTGCTGGACTCAGACCTCTGCTGAGTACCTAGGCAGTGGCCCTGCAGCTCAGGATATAGCCCCTGTGTGTCTGTGAGTGTGCGTGCACGCGTGCTTGCATGCACACACACATGTGTGTGCGCACACACACACACACACGCTTTAACTTAGGAGAAGTTTCCCATCTCTAGAACTGGAGGCACTGAGTCATTTTTGACTGAGTTGCCATCCTCCACAGATTCTGTGGGAATTTGGGGAGTGAGGGAAGGGAGGGTGGAAGCTCTGGCTGGGGAATTGAAAAATGAGCTCTATTTTCCAAGAACTGAAGGTGTAATAGGAACAGCAGGACAATCCCAGACCAATGAATTTACTCCACAGCAGGAGACTTTAGAGATTACCTTTTCCCACTTCACTTCTCAGCTGAGGGATTGAGAGGCTAAATAATTTGCTCAAAGTCAAACTATTACCTATTGACACACCTGGGACTCCTAATTTTACTTAATAGTAGAGGCAAGAGATGGTCACACATATATACACATGAATGATATGTAAGTAAGTTCCAATGTTAATAATTCTACCATAATATTTAATAGTGTCCCCACCCACCTGGCCTGTTCCTTTCTCTGTAGGCTTCAGGAAGAATGCTCTAGCAGTGAGAGTGCTACTAGAGAGTTATGGTCTTTTTTTTTTTTTTTTTTAGGAAAAGTTCAGACAGGGATGAAGGCAAGAAGGCAGATAGGCAGGAAGAGATGGGAGGCAGAAGGATCTTTTTATTTTATTTTTATTTAGTTGTTCACACTGGCTGTACCCACTGACAGCCCGGGATTCGAACCCAGGGGCATGTGACTTGCTTCTTTGGAGGCAACTGAACTAACTACTGCTCTACCAGGGCAGGCTGGGAGTTGTGGTCTTATTAACACTATAACATCGGTGAGTTTTGTATTTAGTATTGTCCTCCTCCTTCCTTTCATTTATGTCCTGTTATTGAGTCATATTGTCTCCTCTACTAAATTGGAAAAAATCTTCAGCAACAGAATGAAAACAGCAACAAATTTCCAACAAAATGTACCCAAAGTCTTCTTGCAGAGGCTTTGTTTTAGCAAGAAAATTATCTAGATATGCCACGTAGAGTGGAAGATAAGACCTTAAGCAGAAAGAGTCGTTGAACAAAATGATAAGCTGCTGTTCATTAGAAATAAATAGGAATTTGGGGATAGGGAAAGAGCAGAGAGAGAAAGGAAGACAGGACAAGAGAGCGAATGATGGGAGAGTAGAGAAAACAAATTAAACAAAACAAAAGAGAAAGTTACAGGCAGGAATAAATGTGAGCAGGCAGGCAGGAAAGAGAAGAGGAGGAAGCATTTTCATTTATTTTATGTAGTTGTTCATATTGGCTGTTACCCTGATCCCTGCACACTTCCTTCGGATGTATGTGGATTATGCCTGACTGGAGACGGCGGATCCACCACTACTCCACCAGGGTGCACCAGGAATGGAGAAAATTTAGCAACAACTTGTATTTTATACTGTAAAACCCTTTTTCCTCTGTCTTCCTCAGAAACTCCAGGAATGTACTAAACACATGTGTAGTATGTGTGTGCACTTCTAATCAATAAAATATACAAAGGGGATGGGATGCCACTTTCTTGGTCAGGTTGTGTCATATAAGATGCGGACTTTGCAGAACACAGAGGGACATTGTCCTGCTGGCTTTGAAGACGTAAACTGTCAAGTTATGAAAGGGCCACGTGGCAAAGAACTGCTGATGACCTTTAGTTGCCTAGAGCAACCCTCTGCCAAAAGCCGGCAAAGAAATAGGAATCTCAGTCCTGTAATCACAAGGAAATAAGTTCTTCCCACAAATGCATGAACTTGGAAGAGAGCTGAGCTTCAGAAAAAAGGCAGTTCAGTTGATACCATAACTCGAGTCTGGTTAGACCTTGGAGAGAAGACCCAGCTAAATGGTGCTGGCACTTCTGCAAGATAGTTTAAGTTTATGTTGATGTATGTTGCTAAATTTTAACAAGTTTTTATGCAAGAGAGAGAGAGAGAGAGAGAGAGAGAGAGAGAGAGAGAGAGAGAGAGAGAG